>JAABOM020124374.1:0-22062 GCA_011800125.2 Solanum clarkiae | reverse complement strand
GTGGGCATGTCCCCCCCCCAAATAAGCTGGTCAAGTCATGTCCCCCTCCCCCCCCCCTCCCTTCCCCCTCCCCCCTCCCCAACAAGGTGGTAGAGGCATGTCACTCCCTCAACAAGGTGATTGGGCATGTCACCACCCAACAAGGTGTGGTCAATTGCAACACTATAAGATAATTTTCATGAATTCAATGCGTTCATACAATCCCTTAATCATCATAAAGTCACTTGGCTTATAAACTAAGTAGTAGTTCATCAATAACTTCAGAAACCTTATCAAGATATTTTATCAAACACTTGGTGGATATGTAATGCTAGTTGAAAATCATGCCATTCAAGAGTGAAATAATATGATAAAACCTATTGTAAATCAATCCACAAACATATAGTAAAACCCTCATGTAAGATACCTTGAAATCCATCATCAAATCTCATAGTAAATCATAGTTTCATAGCTCAAAACATGCATAGTCTCAATAGACAAAACCACTTCATAGTATAAGCTCAAGATAGATATACATGCATAATCAACCAACATTTAGTAAAACTCCAACATAATTTATAATCAAAATCCATAATAAGTGATACCCATAGATGCTACAACTTGAAACATGTAATTTTCATAAAAAGGAAGATTGGGCTCCATTGGTGGAAGGACCCAGTGGATGAAAACCACATACCTAAAACTTGAGTTTTCTTGATGTAGACTTGAAGGAGACTTGAATCTTGAATGAAGTTCTTGAGATCCGGAACTAAGCCTCTAACACTTGAATTTGGATAAAATATTTGGTTAAGTCTTGGAGAGGGTTTTGAGAGGGTCTTGAGTGAATAGGTGTTTTTACGCATAAATGGACATGGGGATATAACCCCAAGGCCCTTGGGCCAAAATTAAAAACAAAGGAAAAATTTACACTCATCCACATTTGGTCCATGATGCGAACCCATCGCATCGCGGTCTGGTCGTGAATGCACACTAGATAAGAAAATTTTGTGAAAATTATTTCTTACTATAGGTCCTCTAAAATTGGGGATATACCCATAATCCACTCAATTTTTTCCCCTAATAAAAAATATGGAGTCAGATTTTTGATATCACATATAGTTTTTTAGATATATAGAAATTATGATTATGGGCATTTTCGAAGCATATTTTTGGGCATTTTTGGGACATTTCAGGTATTGATTGATGCTAGATAGTTTCATGATTATGACGATATAGTTGATTGGTGCAAGTGGTTGTGTTGAGGTATTGTAAGGTATTAGTTTTCATGTCCCTCCTCATGCATCATTTATGATACCAATGACTAGTTGATTTTAATACATGCATATTCATGATGTTGATTCTTAATTAGAATCTTATTTGAAAATATGAAAACATATTATGTATGCATTTATAATGATGTTTGACGTTAAAGATTTTTAAAAACCTTGCATGAAAGTGATGCTAGACTTGGGTACTTGAATTCATGATGGGTTGCTATGCATATATGTTCGTTTTAATCTTGTCATGCCAGCTTGATAAATATTTTGGGGATGAATGTTCTCAAGGAGGAAATATTGTAATGACCCAAGTTTAGAAGCCTAAGAGTGTAGAAACGTTGGCTTGAAAAATGACCTGGAGTAATTGGACGAGGGAAACTTACAACCCATAGAAGAAGTTATGGTTGTAGTTAGGTCTGTAGGTTGAGGGCCTTGACTTGAAGGAAATTGGAGTTTCAGGAAAGTGATTTACGAACCAACAACACGGCCCGTAAAGCTTTACGACCCATAGATTCCCTTCATGGATAGGGACCAAGAGGATGAGAAAATGGCTAAGTGTGGAAGGATTCTATGATTCCAAACACAACCCAAAAGTTCATATATGCTTGTAAGATGGCTTGTGATTTTAGGGCGAAAATAAGGGTTTCTGGACCTTTGCTTATGAACAACAGTTCGAGTCATGCTTCTTTGTACGATCGGTACATTGGGCTCCAGTGGTTTGGACTGCCAGATTTATTAAGGGTATTTTAACATATTCTACTCCCTTAGACCCTTAACAACCTTATCTAGCCCCTCCATGACCGCTCATGCAACTCCGAGCCCCTCTCCCATCAAGTCGAGTATGAATGATTCCAACCATCTAAGTTCTAGCATGAGTTAGTATATGTGTCTAATTCAAATGATCATATCTCTTAGCGCACAATAAATTAGATACTGGGAAACATACCAATTAAAGCACATTGAATTATCTTTCCAACGCAACTGATTTCACCTCATTCAGAGTTCAGACCAAAACGTTATGTCCATTTTAGTGAAGCACTATTAGGTTGTCCATTCAAATGACCCACTCTATGGGCCGTAGATTGACTTATGTATCGTAAATGAGCTTCAAGGAAACTACTCGGCAAGTTTTAAAAAGGGTGTTTTAGTTCTTTCCTTACACCCTAAGCCCTATGCCATGTCATTTTTGCTTCTTATATGCTCTATATTAGTCTAATACCCCTCCCCCCCCCAAATGACTGTATTTCTAAATCATCCTCACAAAACCTAGATCCCATATCCTCTCAAGTCCCCTAAGGTCCTCTATTGAAAACAAGGCTAGAGTTTCGGGTTTCTTCACCAAAATTTGTGATTTCTTCCGTAAATCTTCGGCTAAGGTATGTGGGCTTGATTTGTAAATCCCTTTTCTTCACGAAGCTCAAGTTCCCTGTTCTATTTTAGCATCAAGGTTTATGTATGTTGTGGGGTTTTAAAAAGTTACCATAATTATGTGTGATGCATTCTTAGTTATATGGAGTATTTTGATATTATGTTATGACCTATGATGCATATTGAGTTGAAGTTCATGATCTTCTAATTGGGGTTCTACAAGGACCATGTTGTGTTTATTTGAAAAATTCCAAATGATTACATCTATTTTGTGTATGCCTAATATATATTAATTTCATGTTTATGAGTCTTTAAGGATGAAAATTCCATGTTTTGAACGTAACCTATACCAAGAGTATGTTTTATGAAAGAAAAACATACCAACCCATGCTATATAAGAAGATGAAGGTCCTAAATGTTAAGAGTCGTCATTTATGTTATGTCTTCATGAGAATATTATGAAACTTTGTGTAAGATCATGAATCCCTTCCTTTATATGTCATGGATATTATTAATGATGAGGGTTGCCAAGTATGGTATGAAACCTAGTAAAGTTATAAGAAAGCTATGCATTATTGAAAGGTCTTCTTTATAATGTTGTGGTGTACAGGTTTATGCATTTCATGACTATACTCTTGTATACATGTTATTTGGCACTAGCTTTATTGGAATCAAGAATGAATGAGTAAAAGAAATCTGAGTCCCCACCTAGCTATGATCATAAGACTATTATGACTCATTAGTAGAGGGATATGAAATGATGCTAATCGATAGTAGAGGCTTAGCGAAGATTATGGTGCTAGCCGATAGTAGAGGCTTAGCCAAGATGCATGACTTATCCTTATTGTGGTGACTAATGTTCTAAATGTTCATGGAATGGGTTGGTGAAATTCCTCTCTATTGCTTTAAGAGACTTATAGGACGGGTTAGTAGAGTACCTTTCCAATGATGATTCCATGTTTTACACTTATTATTATTCTGTGAGAGTTTACTTAGTACCGGGTGGACCTTGGGATGGATGCGGAAGCTCCTCGGTAGAAGAGGAATGAAACCGTTAGTAGAATCTCATTTCCTATAACTATATGCCACCATAGGAAATAGGAATCACTCGCTAATAGAGGTTGATTTCTTGACCAACAGATAGTAGAGGTTGCTCAATAGCAAGGCTTTAGTGGATCCACTTAGGCATCTTAGGAGGTCACCTGGCAAGTGATTTTCCCCTTTCTTTTAGTGTAGGGGAAACATCAGGACTCCATGGTTAGCTCACATGGTTTATGTCAGTTAAACGGTAAGTTCTTTATTTCTCATATGCACTATCTCATGTTCCGATGCTAAAGTGTATGTGTTAAATGATCAATCCGTATGTATGTTTCCCCCAAACTTCAAGGATGTTTCTTCCATGGTATATGATTCAAATCCTTATATCTCATATATGATTCAAGCTTATATGTTTTCCTTTTTATGACTATGTGAATCCATGCACCATATCACGTTTTTTCTAAACTTACCTTTTATGTTTAAATGATATTAGCTTGAGTGTGGTCTACTAATGCTTTTGAAAATATATGATTTTAACATACGACTTAGCATGAACCATTTCATCATTTATTTCCATATCATGTATTTCAAACCTACATTCCAGTACAGTCAAAGTACTAATGCATACTTCTATGTCTGCATGATTTAATTATGTAGGGACCAGCGCTCCTCGATATCCTCCATGTGGCTAGCTTTGGATTATTAAAGACGATAGTTAGTGCATCCACTAGTTCGGGGACAATAGCTAGTTTTCTTTCTAGATTGATGTATAAGACATTCTAGTTTCTAGTTGTATATTCCTTTTGCTATGTATGTATTTGAGAGCGAGCTTAAACATGTCTTGGCCCCCGCCAAGTTCATGTTAGAGGTATTGTTGGACAAATATTATGATGATATCTAGTTCTTATATTTCTTTATAATTTTTAAATTGTGGCCCTTAGCCTCGTTTTCCCTTGTTTTGTTTCATCTTAGCATTTTACGCCTATGAATGCTTATGATATGTAAGATGGATTGGGTGAGGTACCTTCGGGTGTCTCATTTATCGTGTAACGATGAGGCCCCTAGGTCGGTTGTTCCAGACAAACTGTTTAATATATAGATTGCTAATCAATACAAGCAAAAAGTTGGATACTACTTATTTTTTGTCACACATTAATAGAAGGCTCAAATCTCAAGGGAAAAAAATTCTCGAAAGTAAGAATACAGAAAAATTATTAATTTCCTCAAGCTTGTATAAGAAATAGTAAAGAAAGAAAAGAAAATATATAATAATATCTGAGTTGTCACGAGCCAAGCCTAGTGCCTAGCTGTAATACGATGAATGAGATCCCTGAAGGAACTATAAACTAACCCCTAGACTACATTCAAGCATTCAAGGTAAACAAAAAGAAGAATTTATAAGTGGAAGCATATACTTATCATAACTCATAACGTAAGAACGATCATAACATAAGAGTAAACAAGTTTGAAACTGAATCAAATACATAGCTTCAAAAAATGCTTCTAACTTATGACATAAGATGGGGGCTTAGACAAGTCCTGGCTCACTCAGAACATAAAGAAAAGATGTGTCTGATACATAAGCATATCATGAAGGATAAGATAATAGGCCTGGTCCTCGATGTTTGAGGATTCAACCAATTTGAATCATCTAGAAGTCTGGATCTAGCTACAAGCATAGATGATAGGATCACCTGCATCTGCATCGTAATATAATGTTGGCATAGAGTATGCATTAGTATTTTTGAATGTACTAAGTATGGCGGCATGCAGTACAATATAAACATGATAAAACCTGCATTTGAATGTGAAATGGACAAGGGCGTATATATAGAGAAGTCAATTATAGAAGAGATAGTCATATCAAGATACCATGAAATACCATGATACATTAATGTCATAATACATAAAAAAATATGTGAAGATGTGACTGTAATCGACATATGGTGAAACATGACTCCAGATAGTGGGTAATAGAACATAACCTTATTAGTGGGTGGTAGCATATGATCCTCAACATAACTCCACATAGTGAGTGGCGGTACATAATCCTCAACATAACCCCACATAATGGGTGGTGGTACTTGATTCTTAACATTACCCCATATAGTAGCTGGTGGTACATAATCCTCAACATAACACCACATAGTGGGTGGTGGAACAAACCATTTTCATAACCCCACATAATGAGTGGTAAAATATAACCATCTTCATAACCACAGCTAGTGGGTGGTTAACCATAACATTTTCATAACCCCATATAGTGGGTCATAGTATATAATCCTCCAATCTAATTTGATTCTAAGTCATCATCTGACGAAATGCATGGTACATATATATATATATATATGTCATACTTGTTATAAGATCATCATAAGTCATTTCAAAGTCATTATCATGCTTACTTAGGCTTGAAAACCAATTTGAAATTCAAAATATGCTTACATGCATAGGATATTCCATTCATAACTTATACATGATCGTATATACACACCGTTGGATGCTTAAAGCCTATTCATAGTCATCATATCATAATCATATTCGTATTGAAATCATATTGATAACCATAGTTGAAAACTATATTCATAAGCAAGACCCATGTAAAAGCCTTGCGTATGACTGATGTTGAATGAGAAATGACAGTAAAACATGGGTACATGAAATTCAAACGTCAAACATGATAACTAAATAGAAACATACATAATCTATGAAAAGTAACTATTTAAATCGTAATTAAAGTTTCCTATGCATGAATTCATAGTTCATAAGGACATGTAAGTTCAAAACTCATGAAATTCATGTAAATCAATAGAATTAGATCTGATTTATGCTTAAATCATCATTTAAATGCAACCTATAAACAATCCCATCATTTGAAGTTAAATCATTAAAATCTATACTTGAATCATACTTTAAAGTCATGAAAATAGATGAGGAAATTTGGGCTCCAAGGTTGGAACGTAATCAAGGATGAATCCCACATACCTAGCTTAGGATGAAGAGTTTGAGAAGAAATAAACTTAGTCTTCAAACCCCAATTGAATCCCTATAACAAATCCTTAAGTGTGAAGCTTCAGAGTGTTTTGTTTTGGAGTTAGAATTAAGAGTCTAGGTGTTGGGCTTGCATAAGAGGTCATGAAATACTTAGAAAATGACTTAAGAGTGTAGTGGAGTCATAAAAGGTGCAAAATACGCTTGGGGTTAAGGAAAATACCCAAAGACCCTTACTGAATGATAACATCCAAGGAAGACATGGCACCAACATGAGTGACATATGCTCCTCAAGAGCTATACCCAAAGACTATTCACAAGGAGTCAAGCAGAAGATCTCTAAGACCTACAAGCAATGTTCATGAACAAGGAAGCATCAGAGGAGCTTGAGGGTCACCAAAGAAGGGCTTTCAATGTGTGAAAAGTCTATCAAGGTGAAAAGAAGGAAGAAAAGAGGCCATGTGTTCAAATGGATACTACTTGAATTCAAGGATTTGAAAAGAAGGCAACCAAACAAGGCCCTTACTCGTTAAGGTAAAATTGTAAAGAAAATGTCTTCTTTTATTTACTTAGTATAAATAGTCTTATTTTATCATTTTGGAAGACCTAGACTATGTTGAGTATTGAATTCTGAAATTGTAGTATCCTATTAGTGAGTAATTAGTGAGTCATTAGGGTGAACTCTTAGAATTGTTAGTTGACTAATTGGCTTGATTAATTAAAGTGTAACCCATTTGTGGTTTTTGGTTTCCTACAGTTTTCTTTCTAGGATTTTGTTTGGGTTGTCGAAAACAATTGGGATATGAGGGTTTTAGTCCCTTGTTGGCCATAATTTCAATAATTTGAATTTAATCCACATATCCTTTTATTTTGTTCCCTTTTCCCTTCCTTTCTTCTTTGATCTTTAAGCCTTCGTGAGACCCTCTTCAGGCTATAGGGTGTACCACGAGCCATGAATGGGTCTGTAATGAAGCACTTAAAGAAAACAATGGAGGACCTCGTGAAGGGCACCATCCACAAGAAACACCCCGACTCACGGTATGCACCACTGCCCAAGGTGTGCTCCATGGTGGGCATACCTTCAAGGCTCCTCAAAGCCACCAAGGGCCAAGAACACTTCAAGGATATACTTCATGGATCGTGAAGTTCTTCATGGATTATGAAGCTTTCCTTGGAAGGGCACCTTCACTAAAAACATTCCAAAACTTGATTTTAAGCATTGTTAAGGACTTGCGAAGTTAGGATCCTTACATCAACTTCCCCTTGGGATCATCTGTCACGATTGGCCCCACATATGCACATATTGTCCGCTTTGGCCCCATAGGGCCGCACGATTTTGTTCCTCCCAGGCAAGCTCGGGAAAACGCGTATGCACATGTAAGGTTTCAAACTTTACATATAGCCCAGGAATTCCCCCTCTTTTTCCGATGTGGTATTCGCCTAAGTGAGCTACAGGCGTTACGTATCGCCGTCCTTGCACTCACCCCCCGTAGGGACTCAGCGTCCTCGCTGAGGTTTGCCCAACCACCGTACTAGCAGAGAGTCGGCTCTGATACCACTCTGTCACGATCGGCCTCACATGTGCACATATTGTCTGCTTTGGCCCCACAGGGCCGCACGGTTTTGTTCCTCCCAAGTAAGCCCGGGAAAACGCGTATGCACATGTAAGGTTCCAAACTTTACATATAGCCCAGGAACTCCCCCTCTTTTTCCGATGTGGGATTCGCCTAAGTGAGCTACAGGCGTTACGTATCGCCGTCCTTGCACTCAAGTCCTTGAATGAGATACAACATAGCTTGAACGGATCAAAACAATCATGAAACTGTTCAACAAGAATGTAAATTGCAAATTTGACATTAAAAACCTTTAAATCATCAAATCCATGCTAAAACATCATTCAAATCAATTTTGTGAAAATTTATGCAAATTATGACATGAAGACATAGAAATAAAGGAGTTCAAGCTATTCAAACATGAAGAACTTAGTTCCTCAGGTTTGAATAGATTGGAATAGATAAGGGTATTGTCTCATCATGTCTAATTTCTCTTCTTGTGTAGCACTTTCGACATGTTGGTTCCTCTAAAGGACTTCAATTGATGCAATATCTTTGTTACAAAGGCTCTTCACTTTCCTATCAAAGAACTCAATTGGAACCTCTTCATAAGTCAAGTTTTCCTCGATGACAACACCTTCTAAAGGCATAATCGTACTTGGATCACCAACTAACTTCCTCAACATTGACACATGAAACACCATATCGATGGAACTCATATCCGATGGCAAATCCAATCTATAATCCATATTTTCAATCCGTTCAACAATCTCATAAAGGCCTACATATCATGGACTTAACTTTTCCTTTTTACCAAAATGCATCATGCCTTCATAGGTGAAACCTTCACATATACCCAATCACCAATATGGAGCTCGAGGTCTATTCTCCTCACATCCGAATAGGACTTTTGATGACTTTGAGAAATTTTCAACTTCTCTCAAATCAACTTCACCTTCTCCACAGCCTCTAATAATATCACCTAACTCAAACCAACCTACTGGGGATCTACATCTCATCCTGTATAAATCCTCAATTAGGGTCATTCCGACGCTCGCATGATAACTGTTGTTGTAGGAAAACTCGAAAAGCAGTAGATGATCATCCTAATTATCCTTGAACCAAAACACAAGCCCTCAATATATCCTCAAAGGTTCATATTGTTCTCTCGACTTGTTCATCAGTTTGAGGATAAAATGCGGTGCTTAACTTAACACTTGTACCAATCCCCTTTTGAAATGATCTCCAAAAGTGAGAAATGAACTAGGTACCACGATATGATATAATAGACAAAGGCACATCATTCAATCTAATCAACTCTTGGATATATAACTTGGCATATTCCTCACTATTGAAAGTAGTCTTGACTGATAGAAAATAAGCTGATTTGATCATCCTATCCACAATTGCCCAAATAGAGTTATATTATTTTCGGATACAGGGAAAACTTATCACCAAATCCATATCATATATTCCCACTTCCAAGTAGGAACCTCAATATCTTAGTTCAAAGCACTAGGCCTTTGGTGTTCCACTTTCACTTGTTGGTAATTAGGACATTCCGATACCAACTTGGCTATATCTTTCTTCATATCATTCTGCTAATACATTTCTTTTAAGTCGTGATACATCTTGGTGGATGTATAGAACATGGAGAGTTCTGAGCTTCTCTCAAGATCACCTTTCTTAGGACATCAACTGGAACACACAACCAGTTTGGACACTGAAGTACATCATCTCTCTCATGGGAGAAAACCTCTATCTTCTTTTTAACCACTAACTTCTTCAATTTAACCAATGAGGGGTCTAGATCATGTTTTGCTTTGACATCAACAACCACAGAAGATTCAACCCCATTTTGAACATGAACGACACCATAATTTGAATCAACCAATCTAACACCAATCTAGCCAAATGGTGCACGTCTTTTACCAAACTTTTCTTGGCCTTATCAACATGGAGCATACTTCCCATAGAGGGTGCACTAAGGGCATCAGTTACAACATTTGCCTTTTCTGGATAATATTGCATACTCATGGCATAGTTTTTGAGAAGTTCCAATCATATTCTTTAATTCAAGTTAGGATCTCTTTGAGTTAACACATATTGCAAACTCTTGTGATCGGTGAATACATCAACATGAACCACCATACGTACATATATAAATACATACATAAATAAATAAATACACACATACACACACATATATATATATATATATATATATATATATATATATATGTATGTATGTATGTATGTATGTATGTATATATGTATATGCAGTGACAAGTTTAGAATTTAAAAATTGTGGGTGTTTACTATTTTAATATAAATGCAACACTATTTGAACGTGAAAAATATAAAAGTTAATGAGCATACGACACTTCTAGTCGCAATTTCATTGAGAAAAATATGAGTGATATTATCAATTAAAAAAAGCAATATTTAGTCATCAAGAATCGACGATTTTTTATGTCTTAAAACTAATAAATAATAGCATAATGAATAAATTTTTTCTTTAATTTGGTTTTAACTCACATCTATGTACTTTCACTTTGAATGTACACAAGTAACTACTTACACTTGTATAAAATAGAACAAATAGACACATTGATCCTACGTGACATTCTACATGACACTTTTGTGTGCTATGTGGCATCATACATGTATTATGTCAGGTTGGACACTTGTGTCTATTTGTTCAGTTTTATATAAGTTTAAATGCTTATTTACGCACGTCCAAAATTGAAGCGTATAGATTCCAGTCGAAATCATGTTAAAAAACATTTATGTATTATGTCATAATTATTTCATTATTTACTATTGAAAAAAAATTAGTAAAAATTTTGGTGAGGATTAAAAAAAAATCCTAATGAATGAGATATCGGAAATAGAAGAAGTGAAACAAATATACTCTAAAAAATGTTACGAGCGAAAGGTTAAATTGAAAAGAAAGTAAAAAGAGGAATCGTGTTGTATGAAGTAGCAGCCACTTTTTTGGAAAAATAGATTGCTTCAACAGAGATTTGATCCCCGCTTCTTATGCATAGTATATGCAAAATTTTCTACTTCAAAACAAAGGGTTCTCAACCATTCATTTAAGGAATTTGACATATTTTTCTATATGAATATACACATTCATGTTAGGATTAATGAATACTCGAGTAACCAAAACTTACAACATTGGTGGTTAATCACGTTTTAGTGCAGGATTTTGTTTGGACGCCAAGCAATTTAGGGGAGAATATGACTTTATAACTAGATTTAGTGTAAACCAAATCAGCCCATGCTAGGGTTATTGATGGTTATGGTTAATCAATCAAATCGGATCGCAATTCGAATTAAATCGATTAAAAAATATGATATTATATTTGATTTGGTTATGTTAGGTTTGATTTTTAAATTTTGAAAATCGATATTATTTGGTTTGATTTTGCTTTTACTAAAAAAAACCACAAAAATAATGAAATCGAACCAACTAATTATATATATAAACTTTATAATTATTTATATAGTATTCATAATAATGTACAAATATTTTGTTATATTTTAATTAACTTAAATCTTACTTTACCATTTATATTTGAAAATTTTCTTGTTAGTGTTTTTGGAATATAATTTCCGTGTACCTCCTCCCCTTGGTAGTTATTTGATTCTTGAGATTGAGGTTTTTTTTAATGAAGATTTAATCTTTGGTGTATAATGACTTTAGTATTGTTTAACTAAATCACTTTATTTATGTATAACAACTTTAGTATTGTTTAACTAAATAACTCTGTTCGTGTAATAATAACTCTAGTATTATTACTTAATTGAATCCACAAAAGCTCGTTGTGTACTATTCATGTACTAGATGTTTGTGTCTATTGAGATTTGTATATCTTCAACAAACTTATTACTTTCAAACCGAAAAAAAAAAACCAAACCTATCCAAACTGACAATAACTAAATCAATAATATTTATTTTATTTGGTTTGATTTAATTTTAGAAATTTAAAAATCAACTAAATTGATTTGAACATTATTTTGACCAATAACCGATCCAAGGTGAATCATAAAAACTCCTAATAATGCTTATGTTTTCAAGGGCGGCTTTATGCATTGGGAAAATAAGATATTCGTCTTAACACCCAAATTGGAGAAAACTTAAAAAAAAAAAATTATTAGCAATAACAAGTTAATTTAGTATTTATAAAAGTAACAAAATTGTACTATTGGTGTCAATTATTAATTTAAAATTACAAGATTAAAACTTTTTATTTACTTTCTTATTAAACTTCAAATTGTATCAAACCAAACGACACAATCAAATAGAAATAGAGAGAGTAATATTATTTTTAAAGTAAAATAAATTGATTTCATATGAACAGAATTAAAGAAACAACTTTGCATCAAAATAGTTTTATACGTGTAGCTACCAACTATGTGACTTCACAGTTAACTAAACCTTTTTTGTCTATTTTCTTTTTTTTTTTTCTAAATAAACAAGAAACAAATTAAAAAAAAAAAAAAAGGAAAGGGAAGAATATGAGCACTGGATATTGCTAGGAAAAGAACAAGTTAGACTGAGCTGTGGAAAATAATATTTTATTGTGTATATTCTTATTATACTCTTGCCTTAAACTTGGCAGGCAAGAACCATCTGCTTCACATTTGATGTGACATTACATATAAGACAAAGTTTCTAGGGACTTTGCATGCCATTTAAATCCAATCTCTTCGCATCCAACGAACGTGAAAAGTAATCTGTTGGGTCCAGCTTGAGTTATTTTCCCCCCCAAACTTCTCTTTTTTCGTTTTGTAGAAGAGTGGAGGAGTAGGAAGGCCAATTAGCAGTGTGTTCGGTAGTGAGGAAAATATTTTTCGGATTTTTTTAAAATTTTCTCATGTTTGATTGGTTTAAATATTTTGAAAATATTTTTTGAATAAACTCATGTTTCTCGAGTTTATGGAAAATAACTTCCTTCCAAAAATTAAGAAAAATATTTTTCAAAACTCTCCTCTAATCTCAAATTGAATTTTTCCCATCCCCACTACGACCCCTCCCCCTCAAAAAATTATTTTTTAAAAATAAAATAAAATTAAAACTTTATTTTTAAAATATTTCACATTTTGAAAACTTTATTTTTTACCCCATTCCTACGTCGACCCACCCAAACCCCCTCACAAAAAATTAAAAATTTTATTTAAAAAAAAATTAAACAAAATTTTATTTAAAAAAATTTAAACAAAATTTTAAAATATTATTTTTCCCCCACCCACTCCACCTTCCTGCTCGAACCAGGACTCTCCCAACCATATAAAATTTTAATTTTTTTTGAAATATATTTCAAATTTTAAATTTTTTATTTATTTTCCCCATCCGTAATTCTTGTCACGACCTGGACTTTGGGTCTCGGAGCGACATGGCGAATGAGAATCTGAGAGTCCCCAAACAAGCCTCAAATTATTCAAATTCACATCATCGGTTTGGAAGCGTATTCAAATAGTAAACACATAGTTCTAAGAGACGCGAAAGTAGGACTCACACTATGGGGATATCATAGGGAGAGGGATTAACATGGATTCACATAAGACATAGCACATAAAGACTAAGGGATAGGTAAGTATGACTCACTCAATGGACGCATTTTGGGACTTAGGATCTTCCACATTACCACATCAAACATACATACATACATACATACATTCATTCATACATACATATATATATATATATCAAAATTCCCATAATCAATCCATAATAGCCATATTCAATAGATAATCATAATCATAAGGTACAAATACAACACATAACATATAGATCCGACGAGAGTCTACAAGATGTCCAAGAATGCCTCTAGCCATAAGATACGATGGGAGCCAAGACATGTCCCGGGCTCAACCTCAAAGTAAATAACACAAATTGAAGCAACATAGATAGAGGAATGCTGACTTGTCCTTGGAAGATAGGACTCACCACAACAAATGTCTTAGTTCCTATCTAGCGTCAAATGGTGGATGAAAGTAATCTACGGTCCGTACATTGTGAGATTATGTAGGCAAAAGTATGTGTTAGTACGTTTGAATGTACTAAATATGTGTGGTGCAATGCATGTACCTTACCAAAACTTGCATACAATGTTAGAAGGCAAAGGCACATAATATAGAAAGAGATTTATAGCAAAGAATATAATATAACAAGATGCTGTGAAATTAATGATGTAAGAAATGGAAATGATGCTCATATATATAGTGGGGATATGACCTCAAACGACATAAGTAAGACTAATCGAGCAGTTACTTGGAATCCCGATGAAATACCCTTATCGGTAAAAAGGTGGTCTACTTACCAAAGGTAAACCATACTTCACCTTACGGGCAACCCCATTTTGTATGAAGCAACCTTCCTTATGGAAACCCCATTTCGGATAAGATTTTCGTATATATCATATCATATCATATCATATCTTCTCCTCATGGGCAACCTCATTTTGGAGGCAACTTTCCTTATGGGCAACCCCATTTCGGAAAGGAACCTATGCTAGGCATATAGTTCAAGGAAAGGGAGAGGGCCCTTGGGGAGAGCCCTAACGCCCCCAAACCATCGGTGCCAAGTCGTCATCCTACAAGAATACTTATATGTATACATATATATGCTTTCAAAAGAAACAATAGTCATTTCCAAAACCATTTCAATGCATTTATAGGCTTAAAGGCCAAACACCATTCATAATGATTCATACTTAGGCTCAAATGCCAAAATCATAATTCATAATCATAATACTCATGCATAGGAATAGCCCATTCACATATAATAGATGGTGCAAGCATCCAAAATGCTCCAAGAGCCATAATAATAATAATAATAGTAATAATAATAATAGTAATAATAATAATAATAATAATAATAATAATAATAATAATAATAATAATAATAATAATAATAATATATGTGTGATCATATTCGTCTCATAACCAATATCTTATCAAAATCATATCATAATATATAACTGGGCTTAACCCACTTCATATTTACCAAAATTTTCAATGTTCATGATTGCATATGCCATGAATGATTTGAGAATAGAACGGGTAATTGAGATTCAATCTAAAATAAAAATATAATATGAAATTCACGTGAAAACATAATTAAATCTATATTTAAAATCATGATACAAATCACCTATGCATAAACAAGCCTTAAAAGGGGACACGCATATTCATAATTTCATAAACTCAATGTAATTCATCATTTTATAGTATAAATAAACTTAAAATCATGAACTAAGTACAACCCATACGTTAATGGAATTTAATAAGCAAGACAATTGAAAACCCAACTTTAAAGTGAGTAAAATTCAAGAAAAGTGCTCGAAAGTTTTTGGGTCTCTTTTGTTGAAAGGAACCAAAGATCAAACCTACATACCTAGACCCACTGAAGAAAATCCAAGAGAAATTTGAAGAAGAATTGAGCTTTCTTGCTTCCCAAGTTGAAATCCCCACTAAGTTCTTAAGAGTGTCTTTGAGAGAATTTCTAAGTGTAAGGTGAAATTTGAATGAAAAGAATAGAGGTTAGGTTATTTGGAGGTCTTAAGATAGCATAGGAAGTCATAAAAGACCATTAGGAAGAGCAACAATTAGAAAAAAAAGCATTAATGAAACAAAAATCACATTCCTTGCCAGGGGTCAGTGAGGAGGTCTCACGAGCCGTACAAGGTTTCACGGACCGTGAAACCCATCCGTATAGCAACACTTAGGCAAAATTTCAGAAAACTCCGTACAGATGGGGTTTACAAAAATTGGCATAAATTCTTCATCTGAACTTTATATGAGATGAAAGTGTCTTGATCATAAGAGATTTGAAAATGGTGAGTAGACCATATTCAAGAGATCTTCTATAATCACCTTCTAAATCAATTTCTTTTAGACTGCAGGGCCAGAGGGAGAGATAAAAGTAGGTATCCATCTATCCCTTTTTATATATCTTGTTTTTGGAGTTTTTTGTATTACCTTTTAGATTCCGCAACTTGGGGATAAGGTTAAAGATAATTGTCATAAGTTTTATTCTTTAGTAGGTTCAAAATGATTTTGATGACATCTTATCTAACTAAATAGAGACGAACAATAGTTGTAGTTCAATAATTGTATATTTCACATTCAATTGACTAATACTTACTCATATATTCCGTATTTTCTCTAAAAAAAAAAGTGTAGGTTGATAATACAACCGCACAACAACTAAGATGTCAAAACAAAATGGAAAAAAATAGTGTTACCTGAATCATTATTGGGTTGATCCTTAGTGCCACAAATAGAACTATTTAATTCATTAGCTTCATCATCATGCCGTTGAGCTACATAGTTTTTCTGATGATCTATCAATTGCACAAGATAAGGTTGGGCTACAGGGTTATCTTGACCATCCATCAACTTCTCAATGTAATATCGCACATCTTCATCATGTTGTTCAATAATAAATCTATTGCGACCTCTAGTCTGCATGATTTCTTCTTTTAAGTGAAGAAACTACCTAGTTGCATTTAGTCCAGTTAACTCAAACATATATAACTAGTCGTGTGAAAACAAGAAGAAGGCCTTATCTTATTACAATTCAGGCGCTACAATCAACAAAATATAAGTAAAGGCAATCACAAAGGATGCACTTAAATATCCAAAAATAAACAAACACAAACATGAAAAATTCATAATTGACTAACATACATCTTTCAATAAAATGACTTAAATTGAAAAAAAAAGATATTTTATTAAATTTCTAATTGAAAAGCAATAATTTTGTAGTTCTTAAATAACAGTTAAAAAAGTTATTTTATAAGTCCCACCAATCTTATTAAGAATCATTTTCATTCCTAAAGTCATTTCCTCCCTCAACATTAACTTCACCATCATTTATAGAAGCTTGAGAATGTATGTTTGTTTCAGCTATTATCCCATCGACATCACTTCTTACCTAATTATCACATTCATACTTAGGAACACAAGACATCAATATTATTCCCAAAAGATTTTGGTCCACGTATTAGCATAGATAGAATAAAGAGCTCTTGCTTTATGCACATCCATGGAGGAAGACTATATGACATTAAAATTACTGGCCATGTACTATAAATAGATCTCATTGTGATAAATGGATTAGATTCATTAGAAGCTAATCCTAGACAAATAATGCGAGAATTTTGGAAAAATTCTGGGTACTTACTATCAAAACTTTTTCAAGCTTCAGAATCTGCAGGATGTCTTAGAACTCCATCTTTGTTGCATTCTTCATGATGCCATCTCATTAATTTAGAAACTTCTGAAGACATAAATAATCTTTGCAGCCTTGATTTTAATGAAAAATACCTTAAGACGTTAGTAGGAATTTTCTTAGCATTATTTTTTCATCTAGAAGTCCTTTGCGCTCATTAACATTCTTACTGGCAAATTCTTTCCAAAATAGTATGCAATCATTAGGACAAGTATGGATCTTTTCATACTTTAAGTCCAAGCCCTCAATAATCTTTCTGGTCTCATAAAAAGAAGGCAACTCATATCCTTCAAGCAGTGCATACTTCAGTAGTCTAAGCAAAGAATTAAAGGATTTATTTGACCATTTGAACATGATTTTTTGTATGATAGATATGTAATAAAAAGGATATTTTGCTAAATTTCTTTCATCCAGGATATAATTCTTCATTTGCCTCCTTCATTAGTCATTCAAACTTATCCACCTGTACATGAGATTGCGTTCCAGATAGATGAGCATCATTTTCATGTAGGTTTGACTCTATCTCACCTCTTTCATTGATGTCACTATTTAGGAACTATGTAAAACCTCCAAAGGTATCACATATCATTCCTCTCATGTCATCATGTCGTACATTTATCTGCCTTGATCTATTTACTTCAGTATTATTTGATACTTTTAGAGATTCTCCATGATAAAACCGAGTATCATATGATGGCATGATACCATTAACCACAAAATGATCATAAGTTGTAGCCTATTTACTTGATGGATAAGTACAAATTCAATACAAGGATATAAAATTTTCTCTCCTTCTTGCTTTTTCAGAAAATGCATAATTTAAAAAATCTTCTACTCCATCTAAATATTTTTTACTAAGTCTGTCAAAACACATTCATCTTTATTTATAAAATTATTCGTGATGTTGAAGATATTATCTTATTTTCTGTAATTACTGTAGGAGTTAAAAATATGTTAGTTAAAAAAGAGAAAATTAATCAAAAATATATTTCAGATAAATGTCCACCCAGTTAGTGAAACGCTCCAAAATACCCAAAAATGTGCCTCAAAAATGTCCATCATAGTAATTTTCATATATCTCAAAATTCGTGCATGATATCAAAAATTTGACTTTCGTGATCAGGTGAAAAAACTAAGTGGGAGCGGATATAAACCCGATTTTAGAAGACCCATAGCAAAAAATGAATTTTCCTAACTTTGCAATTTTCGGTGATGGTCCACGATGCGGACCCATCACAGAGATGTACATTTCTTTCTCACTTTTCTCATTTTGGCCCAATGGCCTTGGGGTATCGTCTCCATGCCATCCTATGCGTAAACAATCGATACTTAGCTATTTTTCAACTCTATATCACTCAATACACTTTCAAAACCCTCTCTAATACTTAGCCAAATATTTTCATCCAAATTCAAGTGACTCAAGCTTAATTACGGATCTCAAAAACTTCATTCAAGTTTCAAGTTTTCATTCAAATCTTCAACAAGGGAATCCCCAAAGTTGAGGTGTGTGGGTTTCAACCATTGGATCCTTTCACCCATGCTGCCGAACCTTCCTTTTCATGTAAATTGCATGTTTTCAAGTTGGATTATCATGGGTATCTCTTAGTATGAATTTTGCTTATAAACTATGTTGGGGTTTCATAAAATATTGACTGTTTATGCATATTTTAAGCTATGAATCTAAGATCTATTGTGAGATTTGATGATGGATTTCAAGGTGTCTTACACGAGGGTTTTACTATCTGTCAGTGGATTGATTTACCTTGGGTTTTCTCACTTGATTTCACTCTTGAATTGCATGATTTTGAACTAATATTGCATACCTACCAAGTGTTTGATAAAATTTCTTTTCAGGGATTCTTAAAGTTATTGATGATCTATTAGATGATTTATTAGTCAAGTGAATTTACGATAATTTTGGGCTTTCAAAAGATGTATTGAATTCATGAAAATGTCTATAATATTATAATGCCGGATTAAGCCCCTTTTCAAAGATTTTACCTCTTGTGAGCCTTTGATGTTAATATAAGGATAATATTTGATGGTGATCTACACTTATGTGTAAAGTTAGGCTCACCATTAGAGGTCAAAGATACTTTAAAGCTACTCATATAATGTTTCTATATTCATTGTAAGTTATTAAAGTTATGAATATTTAAATTATTCCGTGGGATTAGGCTTAGCACCAATGGATGGAGGGTTTGCTCTCTTTCCCCAAACTATATGCCAATATAGGAGTATACTTTACTTTTGCTTTACTAGTGAATCTATTTAGTACACATTTCTCTTGAGATACTTCCCAAAATGGGTTATGTTCCCATAAGGTGAAGTTCTTATGAAATTCTTTTTGATATGTATTGTGTTCCTATGAGGAGGGTTACTTCATACGAAGTTGGATCATGTTCCTGTAAGTTTGAAGTATGGTTTACCTTGAAAAGTAGACCACCTCTTTATCGATGAGGGGTAATCATCGGGATTCTAAGTTGTAGCTTGCTTGGTCTTATTCTATGTCGGTTGAGGTCTCCTCACACACATGTGTATTATGTTCTATACAAGTTGAATCATTTACAAGCATGTTTTACTTCAATGCCTCTTTAAACTGTCTGTGCTTCTTTCAATTGTGAAGTAGCAGTTAGTCAATGCAACTTTCAATGCTCATCATAGGTCATTCGGAAACAGTCGTGCTATGTTTCTAAATATAGAGGTCAGGTTGTGTACATCCGACCCCCTTTACCCCGCAATGACGGAAGCCTTTGAGGCATTGGGGTAATGTTGTTGTTTTTTATTAATCATACATGTCATATTGTTATCTTACTTATCCATTGTCCATGCCTATGCATTTTGACTATGTTTCTTACCTCTTATTGCATTGCAGCCTATATACTTAGTACATTCAAACGTACTAACACATACTCTATGCCTACATGATGTTACCATATAGGAACCGAAGCTCCTCTTGATCATTCTCCGCATGGCTAGTTTTGGTATTTTGACAGTAAGCTTTGGTGAGTCCTCAAATTCGGGGCACTAACTATATTACCCTTGTCATTGCTATTTATTTATGTTGAACTCTACATATTATGAGAATAAGCCTAGAAAGTGTCTTGGCCCTCGCTCCAATCTATATTTAGAGGTGTTGTTGAAACAAATGATTTACTTATGCTGAAAGACTTGACTCTTATACGTTTTATGCTATCAAAGACTTCCCTTAGCCCCATTATCCCTTTTATTTATCTTTTGTTGTTGTTTAATTGTTTTCGAGACCAAATATGTTGATATGATATGCTAAGAGGCTTGTTTGGGGGCCCTTCAGGTTCCCATTCGCCATGTCACGTCTAGGCCCTAGGCTCGGGCCATGACAAACCTGGTATCAGAGCACTAGTTTGTTAATGGTACTCAATATCCAACACACCGCATCGATTAGAGTCTTATTCATGATTATGAAGCACGCTACAACTATAAATGTTTCATTTCTTCATGATCTATGTCATGCGATAGAGTTAGGTTCTCCTAAGACTTATTCCCGATTCTTAACCATTGCGTATGGTTCACATAATGGAAGATGGAGAAGGGGAATGGTTATGCTAATTCATTGGGAAGAATTTTAAGTAGCATTTCTCAACTGGTTCTTTCCTATTGAGCTTAGGGAGGCGAAAATGATGGAATTCATGAATCTAAAGCAATGGTCTTTGAGTGTGAGGGAGTATGACCTCAAATTTGACCAACGCTCTAAGTATGCCCACAATTGGTTGTCAAGCTGAGGTCTAGGACGAAGAAATTTATGTCGGGTGTGTTCAACTTGGTTAATGAGGAGTGTCGTACTGCCATGTTGATAGGTCATATGTATTTGTCCCACCGCATGACATATGCCAAACAACTAGATGGAAAAGTTAAGAAAGAGAAGAAGTGGTTAGGCCAAGAGGGCTCATTTTGAAGGTAGGTTCCAAAATCCCAAGGGTGGTCAGTTTCCTCACGGATACATGTTCCAAGTCCAAGGGGCTACCAATGCCCCTAATAGAAGGTTTTCTAATGATAGTCAAAGATTCCAAGGTGGTAGTGGTGGGGTGCCAAATCCTAGGCGCCCAAGGTGTGAAAGAAATCATAGTGGTCCATGTTTAAAAATTTCTAATGCTTTCTTTGGATATGATAAAGTGGTTCATAAGGTGATTGGTTGTCCTCGTAATCCAAACAAGGGTAGAGATGATCGTCCACAAGGCTAAGGTGAAAATGCGGGTCCAAAGGGAAGAGGAGGCCAACAAAGGGGTGCTACAAGGCAAAATAGGTTCTATTCTCTTCAAAAGAGACAAAGGGTAGATGAGGTGCCCAATGTCATCACTAGTATTTTAAAGGTTTTTTATTTTGATATGTATGCATTGATAGACCTGGGTGCCACTCTTTCTTTAATTACTCCTTTTATTGCCAAAAAGCTTCATCTTAGCCTCGAATTATTGTGTGAACCCTTTGAAGTGTCTACCCCATTTGGTGAGACTACTGTTGCTAGAAGGTTCTATAGAAATTGTCCTGTATTCATATTGGATAAAATCTTGCCTTGTGATTTTGTTGAGTTAGATATGATGGATTTTGATGTCATTCTTGGATGAATTGGTTG
>JAABOM020124314.1:0-62170 GCA_011800125.2 Solanum clarkiae | reverse complement strand
TAACTGTGGGATCTTTGTGGTTTAGGGTTACCCCAAGTGCCCTATCGGCACTGAGTTCACGGCCCCGGGGTGGGGTCGTGACACTTTGGCTAAACAATTATAAAAGTACTACATCTCCAAAAGTTTATTTTTTTTTAACTTTTGAATACCAACTACTACTAGCACTTGAAACACATAAATTTTTGCTAAAAATATTTTTGGGCCTTGGGAATGCTGAAGCATGATCTATTTATTTTCGACTTTGACATTTGCAAGATGGGCACAACGACAGGCCCCTGGATGTTCCTCCTGAGCAAAATGTCTATATATAAAATATTTTTTATACAGTAAGTTTGTATAACAACAACATACCCAGTGATATTTCACACATGGGGTCGAGACAGAATAGGATGTATGCAGATATTACATACCCACTGTAATTTCATATAGTAAATTGTTATTACAACAATGCTCCTAGTGTGATTTCATACTTAAGAAAGGGGCAAGATAAGATGTAAGAACACATTACCCTACCTTTGTAGGGACACAATAAGCTTATATAGTAACATTTAGTTCCTTGTAAGGACCAAATGGAAGCTTAAGAGGGACCTTATGAGGGGATTTTTATTCAACACTGTACCATATAGTAGCATCATTTCGATTAATTCAAACAACAATGGTTAAATGTAATCATTCTTATTATTGTATTCGATTTGTCTTGATTTATTTAATACTTCATATTCAGTCGGTCTAAAGAATGATATCTTTTTATGTCTGTGGTAATCTAACATATAATTTGATCAGACACATTGTCATGTTTTGGGACTTAACTCCCACGAATCTTGAGAGGAATCATATTTATTATTTTAACACTAACATCGAGCATGCATGAATAAAAAAAATTACTAAGAGATCGATCACACCATTCCGGCTAACGAATTTTGAAAATGAAACTTTGAAGGGTAATTAATGAAGAAAATACGATTAAAAAAGCAATCGACAAAGTTTGTAAGATGACTTAAATTTGAAAGTTAGTAAATGAATGGACATAATCAATTGTCAAAGAAATGATTGAAATAGAGCCTTGAAGGCGGAGGAATTAAGTCATAGCATCCTTTTCTCCCTTGCTGCTTTCGTTTTCTCTACATTTTCTCTTGCAACTGAGATTCTTGTTGTCACTTCTTTCTTTTCTTTTCAAGTGATTCACATTGAATCTTCTCCCTCAAAATATTCCAATTATATTCATCTTCAAGAGATGAAAGTCTGGTAGTACACTGTGAAAATTTAAGGAAACTTTATGAGATATAATCAAAATAAGTTAAGCAATTTACTTTGTTTTATATAATATTTAAGGATCAAATCTAAAGGAGTAAACCGTTGTTCAATAATATTTAATGTTAATGTAAAAAAATATAATAGAAAAAATGAATATATGAATTACCTCATGGAGGGTGCTGATGGAATGAAATTTTATACTTCTCAGTATTCCTTGCGTGATACGATAACTTTCACAATTTTCATCCCTTGTCAAAAGTTTTGAGGAACAATTGTCGTCATTGTCATTTAAAACATGATTTGGATTAATATTCGGATCATTATCTTTACCTGTGACTTTGTTGAGCTCGGGCTTACCTTAAAAATCATGCATAATCAAATGATATAGTATGATACACTTAGTAAGAAAATTATATTCAAGTTGGAATATATTTCATTTATACACCTTAGGCTACAATACTGTACTATGTCATTTAGGTGTGGATCGGAGTTCCAAACCTAAAAGAAATCTCACTACTTCAAAATTTAGAATCCAGCTCTATTTAACCATATAAAAAAATAGAAGGGTAAATTGTGAGATGTAAAATTATTCCTTATATACCAGTGTTGTCATTTGGTTGTTGTTGTTGTTGTTGTTCATCCTCCGGTTGTTCCCTTTCGATAGGTTCCTTTGGATCCTTTCTGGATACATTTCTATATGTTTTTCAGATTTTTCGTATTCAGTTATCACCTATTAATTCATAATAGAAAAAAAATTAAAATATTTCTTAAATTAAGTAAACAAACATAAGTCATGGTTAATTAATTACCTCGCATAGGTGAAAAAGAGATTTAAATATTGTACTTTTTGTTGATGTTTCCTTATTTAAATGGTCATCTTCATCATTATTATCAATGTTATCCTCCCGGCTATGTTCATCAAGGCTCTCAAACTCGTCTGAAATTAATGGATAACCAATTAAAAATATAATAATTACTAGTGTAAATCATCAATTTTAAGAAGTATAAATTAACAAATTACATATCATCAATACTTTTCTGTTTTTGTTTATTTGGTAGCATCTCTTGAGTAGTGTTTACTTGATCCTTTCCTACATTGCATTCATTATTCAGGAGAATATCGTCGCTGGTGATAAATGTTAAGCTTGACCTCATCGGAAAATCATGAAAAATCAAAGAGAGAAAATGGCATACATATACAATAATTAATACTTCAAATCTACTGAATTAAGATTGTGAGATTCTTCTTCATCTCCAAATCAAAAGAATATATATATAAGTCAATTGTGAAATGTAAAATTTCTTGAGTATTGTTGATGCCATCTTCTTCTTGTTGTTGCTTTTCAAGTCTTTCCTCCTCGAAAGAGACCTGTTGCTCTATTTCTTTCTCGACTTCATTGTAATCTTTAGAACTCTCAATCAGTATCATCTTCTTACAACTTTTTCTTTTATTTTCCTCGAGTAGCCAAAAATAAGAAATTTATTGTGTGATAAAAAGACCATGATTAACAAATCAAATAAATCCAAAAATACATGTCAGCTAAATGTAAAATCTTACCTAAGTATTAAAGGGTTCATAGTTGAAAATAACATGGTATAATCAAAATATCTTATATTGTAGACAAGAGAAAAAAAGTGGAAAAGTGGCTTTAAAGCTACGGAAGAAAAATAAACAAGCTTCCAATAATCATATTAATTATAATATTTCAATATTAATTAGAGATGATCGATAAATTGAAAAGAAGGTAAAATATTAAAATAATTATATAAACAGAAGATATAAAAAATACAATAGTTGTGAGGTCAACGTCATTTGAAGCATCCATTGTACTCTCTTGCATTCCTTGTTGTACATGATAATCTGCATATTTCCCCTCTTGGATGGAACATTTTGAAGTACTCCTTTTGTTCTCCTTTGTTTCTCCAGTTTGCAAATTGCACTCCCCTTAGATAATATTTATTTTATCAAATTACTTTTAACTATGATACTCTAAAAATTTAATTATGACCACTAGTATTCCAATTAATCTAATATATAATTACTTAATATAAGAGTAAAATTATATGAATAAGAATCAACATAAGATAATGAAGATGCACAATTAATTTTGTACCCTCCGTGTCCTTTTTAAATTTTCCTCCATTGTATTCTTCAGATTGGTTCTTATTGGCATCCTCTTTCTCCTGTTTTTTTGATTCAGTCATATTGACCGTTTACTATCAAATACAAAAGAAAGAGTTTATCAATAAATTAAATAAATCAATATTTTATGTTCTCACAAAGTTAAATTTTCTCTCCTTGTTATAGATTTCAAAGTTGTTAAATTAAAAAAATTCATTGATTCCCAAAATTTTAATAAAGAAAAATATACTTCGACATGTTTTATTTTCTTTGAATAAAATTACAACATGATAATAATTATGAAACAAGGCAGTAGGAGAGGAGGGGGGCCTTTTTCTTCACTCTTCATATGCTTGCGTAAATAAAACGTAATTAGGTAAAGAATAAAATCATATAATATTGTGGAACAAACAATTCCAAAAAGATACAAAACAATCAAAATCTTAGAATGGATATAGGAAGAATCAATTTGACCACAACTTCATGAAAATAATAAAAGAAAAAGTGGAAATAAACATTGGTAAAACAACACGGGGAAAATGCAAAAAGAAACCTAGGGAAATAGCAAAAAGAAACCCGAGGAAAAGAACCTGAAAAAAAAAATGTAGATCTATGTTGCATCCCACCATAAGCAATTGGTACTTACAATACTGAGCTCTGAATATATATATAAGTGAACACAAGGGGAAAATTAGGTATTTGAATTATTATTTTAATATGTTTCATGTGTGTCGTATATACAATAATCATATTTGATTTTTACCTTTTCAAGATGATTCATTATAGTTTTACTTAATATTATCTACTCTTCATAGTCAAACTATTAGATAATATTCTTTTCAATTAAAAGCAGTCAAATTCAGGATTACCTCATTTAATAAGTATATATATCTACATTAATTCCTAAGCTTTAACCGAATAAATTCAAATATTTCTCAAAAAGTTACTTGATCTAATATTCATATTGAACAATCAGAATTAACTAGAAAATTTGTTGACCATTGACTTGAGATAGAGTAAATTTTTAATAGTTTTCTTCAATTAAAGAGTTTTTAAAAAATATGTCACACCCTGAGAGGGTACGCTAGACGTGGCCGGCACTCAGAGACTATTGCTAGTCTCCAAGAAAATCACTTGACCTCATGACAGTCATTCAATCATTTAATTTAGTAGAAGGCATAAGAATAAAGAAGACATAATATATAGTGTGCAACTCAATTTACTTCTAACTCAATGAATAAAGGCCATAGGCCAACAAAGTCAAACTCATATCTATGATATAATAGTAGATCTAAAGAAAACTTAATTTAAGGGAAGAAAGACCTCAACATCAAGTCATCATATTCTAGTCTATGAAGCCTCTACCTCTACACTCTAGAATGGTACCATTTTAGGTCATGGTTACCATAACTCAAAATAAAACTAACTCAATAAGTAAGAAATATAAAATGGTATCCTCTAAATATAGGGGAGGACTCACCAATTAGCTATAGGGAGAATAGACCGTCAATGGAGTGCCTGCTGAGGATCTCGAGTAACTATCGTTGCATCATAAATAGATGCAGCCTTAAATGGACGTCAGTACATGGAATATATGACTATGTAAACTAGTTGTAAAGGAAAGATCATCATAAAAGACACTCAACTCAAACATCAACTCATATCAGTCACAAACGCAACTCGAAAAATAAGGAACTCAATCATCACCTTAAGATACCGTCATGACTTTTCTAGAGTTTCTCTAACCAATAACCATCACCTATGAGCCGGTGATGATAGCATGAAACGATGTCGTTGCCACATCCATCCAGTACCTTGCAAGGGTGAAGGACATCACATCGGTGGATCCATAATAAAAAACATCAAGTCCTCTTTTGGGACAAGGGAAACATCCAGTTTTACAGTTCAACCCTCTCCTACACTAGCCACATAGTTGTTGAGTTTGGGTTGTTATCTACCCTTACCCAATTCGGTGCTTAATACTCCTCTTAGGACTCGACATGCTCATGAGATCTTAATCATTTGGAGTACTTTTCTAACTATTCTTGTTGGACATGGTTAACTCAATTCAATACATCAACTTCAACTCTTGGGTTAGCATCTCTATCTTAGGACTAATTTCATGATCTTTAAGACTCTGGGAACGTCAATGTCATCAACATCATCGTCAGCACTCTCATATCAGGATCACAATCATAGTCACGTGCGCTTTTATACCGTCAAGGCTCTAGACTCATCTCGTAAGTTTATTCTTGAAATCTTTTTATGCAAATAACATTTAGGATTTTCAAAAATGACTCATAAAATTATTTAAACAATAAAATCAAGTTTATGATGATCATCAACATATAAAAGTATATAGAACATGTATAATTTATAAGAAAACATTAAACATACAAGCATGGAGACTCAACATACTCAAAATATTTTTATTACTATCAATGGGGGTACCTGGAAGAACAATTTCATGCTGAAGTTTATCCTTATATACCTGGAACAAAGGACGATACTTATCTCCACAAGAAATTGACCTCAACCTATGGAACCCTAACCCTTCTTTCCTTTTTCTCTTAAGAACTCCAATTCAAATTTAGCATAAGAGATATTGGATTTGGGTTTAGAAACTCTTATTAGGCTAAAAATGACCTATTTAATCATATTTTATGTTTAAGAGGGGACTGGGATAAGTCTGGAATGCCCCTCACGAAAAAACTGAAAAAATATGTACCTTGACATACCAAGTCCGCATTGCGTACTTGGTCTATTTTAGGGGTTTTTCGCTAAATTTTTTCCAATTTAAATTTCTAATCCCATAGAAAATATTTAGATCACCTCTATGTCAATCAACGATAAGTCCATACCGTGGATACGTCATGTACTCTTACTGGAATGCGTTTTCACATCGAAAAATTATTTTTTGATCCGGTTATTCTAATAATCAACCATGACCATTTACCAGCATAATTTTTTATGTTGATCGCATTTCTGAACTTAGATTTGCCATCAGAGTTCGAGAAGACGCATAATATGCGCATCTCTCATCTAGTGATATTTTGATAATTTTATCGGGTGTTGCATTATCTCCCACTTGGAATAATTTATCCTAGAATGAAGAGTGAAGGAAGACTCAATGCAAGAATAGTAGTCGTGACTCATTTCATCAATCAATAAATCAGTCAAACTCTCTAGAAAATCAAATGTCAACTCTAGGGTAGACAATTTGATGCACACCAAAGGTGAGGACATTACTTTAGACGTTCTCATTATTGGGCATGAATAGATGCAAATATTTAGCTTTCGTATCTTTCTCAGCTTCCCATATGGATTCCTCGACAAATTGATTCCTCCATGGGACTTTGACAGAGTCTATCTCTTTTGTCCTCAATTTGCAAACCTGATGATATAGGATCTAAATTTGAATCTCTTCATATGACAAGTTATCCTTCACTCCAATGCTCTAAAAAGGGATTACTAGGTCTCTCCCAAGCATTTTTTCAACATTGAGATGTGGAAGATCGGGTGAATCGCATCAAGCTCGGAAGATAACTCTAACTCATAAGCAACCTTCCCAATCCTCTTCACAATATGAAAGGACCAATATAGCGTGGACTCAATTTCCCCTTCTTCCCAAATCTCATGACACCCTTCATAGGTGACACTTCCAAATATTCCCAATCATTCTCCTCAAACTCTAAATTTCTTCTTCTCATGTCAGTGTAGGACTTCTGGTGGCTTTGTGCAGTCTTCAACATCTCTCTAATAACCTTCACCATCTCTATGGATAGGCAAATAAGGCCAATTCCAATCAATTCATCTTCACTAACTTTGAACAACCCAATTGGTGATCTGCATCTTCTCCCATAGAAAGCCTCATAGGGAACCATCTGAATCCTTGCATGATAACTATTATTATATGGAAATTCGATCAATGGTAAGTGGTTATCCTAATTTCCTTTAAATTCAACGAAACAATCCCTGAATATATCCTCCAAAGTCTGAATGGTGCATGCTATCTGGCCATATATCTAAGGGTGAAAAGTGGCACTCTGATTCACTTTAGTACCCAATCCCTTTTGAAAAGATCTCCAAAATTAGGATCTGAATTGAGCTTCTTTATGTGAAAAGATAGAGAAGGAAACTCCATGTAACCTCACAATCTCACGAATGTAAAAACTTGCATACTCTTTTGTAGCGTTAGTCATCTTGACTGCTAAGAAGTAAGCTGATTTGGTCATCCCATCCACAATCACCAATATCGAAGCATATTGCTTTCGAGACCTCGGTAGACCAGTAATGAAATCCATGTTGATCAACTCTTACTTTCATTCAGGAGTTTCAATGTTCTGAGCAAATCCACATGGTCTTTGATGCTCAACTTTGACATGTTGAAGTAAGACAGGATCTTGATCTTGCTTCTCTTTTACCACTGCCACTAGAGATGATGCTGACCCATTCTTAACATTAGTTCTACCTTTATCATTCTCTTCAATTTGCACCCCGTATCGAGCCAATCTATGCACTTCCTTAGTAAACTCTTTCTTTCCTTCCTTGATATGGCAGTGCTACCCATACATAACCTACTAAGAATATCAACAAAAATGTTAGCCTTACCTAGGTGGTTGAGAATGCTCATGTTGTAGTCCAATAGCAACTCCAACCATCTCCTCAGGTTGAGATCTTTCTGACTAAAGATGTACATCCATATACACTCTATACAAGCACCGGTGCCAAATCATAAGTGCAAACACCACTACTATCAATTCTAGGTTATGGATTGGATTGTTCCTCTCGTGAACCTTGAGTTGTTTAGAAGCATAAGCTATCACTTTCCCTCTGTGCATCAGCACACAACCTAATCCAAATCTTGATGCATCACAATACATCACTAAGTCTTCTGTCCCATCATGCAATGTTAAAGCTAGTTCAGTAGTCAGTCAGGTTTTCAACTCTTGGAAGATCTTCTCACATTTATTGTACCATTGAAACTTGACCGTCTTCTAAGTCTAATTAGTCAATGGTGCAGATATTGAAGAAAATCTCTCAATGAATCTTCGGTAATATCCTACCAACCCCAATAAATTTTTTACATCAGTTGGAGAGGCCAGTCTGGGCTAGTTCTTAACCACTTCAATCTTTTGGTGTAAGGAACTAAACTTTGTATAGCTTTAGTGGTGCTTGAAGTTTTGTTTTGAAAATGTTTTTAATCAAGGTGACACCTTATGGATGACATGACCCAATCCTAGGGCCTAAACGTGGCACAACGCATGGGGAACCCAAAGGGATGCCAAGAAAGTCTCTTAACATAACATTATACATCCTTTGTCGCAGAACCAACAAAATACTATACGAGTATGTAAATAGGGATAAACGAGGCTAAGGTACAAAATTCATATCATAAACATCAAGAGTCAAGATAGAGTCAAAGCTCATAGCATAATAGAAACATGTAAAATAATACCTCTAAAACAAAGATATTTCGCGGGGGCCAAGGGCTCACCTTCATAGCCAATATATACATAAAAGAAAGATAGTCTTAGAACATATCGTAGGATCATAAACATCGTCCCTGAAATAGAGAACTCGCCAAAAAGCATAAGATATATCGTACTAGCCACATGGAGAATGATAATCAAGTGAGGTTCTGGTTCCTATATGGTAACATCATGTAGGCATAGAGTATGCATTAGTAAGTTTGAATGTGCTAAGTATGTAGGATGCAATGCAACAAGAGATAGCCAATATAGTCGAAATGTATCATGATAAGCAATGGATAACATAACAAAGATAAGGTGTGCATGATCAATGCTTAAGTAAAATATGTTTACATATGAGATAATGCATCTGTAAGAAGAGACAACCATTATAAGACCCATAGTTAACCAAGGTACAAACCCCTTTGGTTGGTTTGTGGATCGTCGCACCCTACCACCCATGGTGATACAGGTACTAACCCCTCAAACCGGTTACCAAGGTATGAACCCCTTAATTGGTTGGTGGATAGTCGCACCCTACCACCTCTAGTGATTGAGGTACTAACCCTTCCACCCGATTATCAAGACATAATCCCTTGATTATTATCAAGGTACAAACCCCTCAACATGGTCATCCGGGATTTTAACCCCCCGAGTAAGGCATGGTCACTTTCTAACAATATCTACGAGAATATTATATACAGAAATTCCTTTCATCATCATAAAGTCATTCAACTCATAAGACATGCATTGGGCCTTTAATTCCTCAAGAAATCATAACTGGACATTTGATCAAACACTTGGCGAGTGCATAATAGAGTAAAATTATGCATTTTAAGAGTGGAATCATGCTAGAAAATTTAATGTAATACTCTCAAGATACTTGGTAACACCCTCAAGTAATATACATCAAAATCCTTCATCAAATCTCACAATAGCCCTTAGATTCATAACTCAAAGCATGTTAAAATAATCACAATTTCATGTAACCCTAACATATTGTGTAGTGATATTCATAATAAGTAAGACCCATGAGTAAATTAACTTTAAATTATGCAATTTTAGATAAAAGTAAGTTAGGGTATCATGGGTGAAAGGAACCCATGAAAGAAGACAACATACCTTGACTTTGAAGAATCCTTGAAGAAGATTGAAGATGGAGACTTGAAGCTTGAATGAGATCCTTAAGATACAGATTAGTTTTGGGACTTGGAATTTGGAGGTGAACTATTATCTATGTGTTTTAAAGAGTATTTGGGAATGACTTGAATGATATGAGGGTGAAAATAAGGCTAAGTATAGGTATATTCACACATGGCAACACCTAGGCCCAAGACCCAAAAGTCTTGGACCGAGATAGAAAAACAGTGCACAAAAATACACAGTAGCGCGCCCTTGGCGCGTCCTGCCAGGGGCGCTGATCGTCACTAAAAATCGCACTTTTGCGATTTTAAAATATTCTATGGTTGCTCTTAAATCAGGGTTAGACATATTTCTCACTCGATTTGAACCCCTAAACAAGAATATGAAGTTGTATTTTTGATATCACGAATGAATTTTGAGATATATGGAAATTACGATTCCAAGCACTTCCAAGGCACATTTTCGGGAACCTTTTGGGGTTCATTTGTTAATTGGAATTTGACCCTACGGGTTCTACAATCAATTGAGGCATAGTATGCATGCAACAAATTCATCCCAAGCATGACATCAAAATCAACTATATCCCACTCCACAAGATCACAAGATAAACATTTATGAAAAATGCAAACAACATAATTTCTATACACCTTTCTAGCAACAATAGATGCACCAATTGAAGTACATACCTCATAAAACTCACACAACAATTCGGGCTCAACATGAAACTTTTTGGCTACAAAGGGGGTGACAAAATAAAAAGTGGCACACGAATCAATCAATGCATACACATCAAAATCAAAGAATTTTAACATACTGGTGATAGCGGGAACCTCATCAACCCCTCGCCTTCCATAAAAAAAGCATAAAACTGATTGTCCCTTGGGGCACCACCTTGTTGACCACCTCTTCCCAAAGCAACCACATCTGCACCTTGTGAACAGACCGCCATACCTTTATTTCTGTAACAAGGACAATCAATCTTCTTGTGACCAACTTCCCCACATCCATCACATGCATTTCTGTCTCTCAAACAAGGGCCTCCATAACCCCTACCACATTTTGAACAAACATTATTAGGAACCATACCACCAACACTTTGGTCCCTTGGAATGTCATTGGAAAATCCCCTATTAGAAGCATGAGAAGACCCTTGGCTTGGTGGAGCCGGCCACCCTTTTGACTTTAGAACCTACCTCAAAGTGGACCCTCTTGGCCTTATTACCCCTCCTCTTCCTCAAATTTTCCTCCTCCATTGATTGTGCCATATTTGTGCTACCGCTTTGAGTTGTTAAGCTGCCAACTCTGCTTTCTCCTCTGATGTAACACCCATGATGGCCAATACCCTGTAGGCCTCATCAATGAACTCTTATGGGTCCTCATTCACCTTTGACCCAAAGAATTTTGGGAGATTCATCCTCATGAAGTCCCTCACCCGAGATGCTGGCATAGGAGAATGAGGGGCTTGGGCCCCTTGGTTTGCTTGATTAGCCACAACTTTTTCAAGAAAAGTGAGAGCTCCCTGGAGCTCACCATGATCTTGTTGTTCCTTGGGTGCGCACGCTCATCTTCCTCTTATGTTAGGAATTGTCTAGCATAGCAAAGAACAATCATTAGGGGAAAAACTTACCTTAACTTCTATGGAAATGACATAGAGTAAAAAGAAGGGAAATATTTCTTACAATATCTCATAGCCTCCTACTCATTATTGTTTGCACAACACAACCATGAATAGACTCTAATAGACGCGGTGTTTTGGATGCCGAGGACTATTTAAAACCTAGTTCTCTAATACCAATTTTGTCATGATCCAAGCCTAGGGCCTAAACCTGACATGGCGCATGGGGAACCCAAAGGGACCTGAAGCGGGCCTCTTAATGTATCATTACACATCGTTGGTCGTGAAAGCAATAAAATACAATAAGAGTATGTAAGTAGGGATAAACGGGGCTAAGGGACAACTTTCATATTATAGACTTCAAGAGTCAAGAGAGAGTTAAAGATCATAGTATAATACAAACATGTCCAACAACATTTCTAAAAATTAGATACTTAGAAGGGGCCAAGACAAGCATTCGGACTCATCCTCATAGCCAATATATAGATAAAAGAAAGCTAGTCTTAGAACATAGCATGAGATCATAAACATCGCCCCCGAAATGGAGGACTCACCAAAGACTTGAGGGATATCGTACAAGCCACGCAGAAGAGGATGATCAAGTGGGGCTTTGGTTCCTACATGATAACATCATGTAGGCATAGAGTATGTGTAAGTACATTTGAATGTACTGAATATGTAGGGTGCAAAGCAACAATAGATAAGCAATATAATCGAAATGTATAATGATAAGAAATGGATAGCATAATAACTCTATGGCGTGCATGATCAATTCTTAGGTAAAACATCCTTATATAAAACATAATACATGTGTAAGAAGAGACTATCATGCTTACCAAGGTACAAACCCCTTTGGTTGGTTGGTGGATCGTCGCACCCTACCACCCACGGTGATTAAGGTACTAACCCCTCAAGCTGGTTACCAAGGTACCAACCCCTTGATTGGTTGGTGGATAGTCGTATCCTACCACCCCTAGTCTTTGAGATACTAACCCCTCAACCTAGTTATTAAGGAATAACCCCTTGATCATTATCAAGGTACAAATACCTCGATATGGTTACTCGGGCTCTTAACTCCCTGAGTAAGGCATGGTCACTTTTCAACACTATGTAGGAGAATATCATATGCATAAATTCCTTTCCTCTTCATAAAGTCATTAAAGTCATAAGACATGTATTGGGACTTCAATTCCTCAAGAAATCATAACCGGACATTTTATCAAACAATTGACGTATATATAGTGCTAGTGTATAATCATACATTTCAAGAGTGGAATCATACTAGAAAATTGATCTAAAACCATTAATAGATACTTGGTAACACTCTCAAGAAATATAAATCAAAACCATTCATCAAATCTCACAATAGACCTTAGATTCATAACTTAAAATATGATAAAACAATCATAATTTTATATAACACCAACATGGTGTGCAGTGAAATTCATAATAAGTAAGACCCATGAGTAAATAAACTTTAAATCATGCAATTTTAGGTAAAAGAAAGATTGGGTATCATGGGTGAAAGGAACACATGTAAGAAGCCCACATACCTTGACTTTGGAGAATTTTTCAAGAAGATTGGAGATGGAGACTTGAAGCTTGAATGAGAACCTTAAGATCCGGATGAGTTTTAGGACTTGGAATTAGGAGGTGAAATATTGTAAGTGTTTGAGAGAGTATTTGGGAATGTTTTGAATAATATGAGGGTAAAATAAGACTAAGTATAGGTATTTTCATGCGTGAAAACAATTAGTCTCAAGACGCAAAAGTCTTGGAACGAGATAGAAAAGCAGTGCACAAAAATACACAGTAGCGCGTCCCTTGCGCATATTGTCACTGGAAATCACATTTTTGCGATTTTTAAATTTTTCTACGGTTGCTCTTAAATAGGGGTTAGAACTATTTCCCACTCAATTTGACTGCTTGAACAACAATAAAAAGTCAGAGTTTTCATATCATGCGCGGATTTTGAGATATATAGAAACTACGATTTCGGTCACTTCAGAGACACATTTTCTAGAACTTTTTAGGGTCGTTTCAATGGAAACCTCCAAGGGCTTTGTGACCTCTATATGGTAACCACCAAATAATTTTATACTCCATCATTACAATCCATTCTCATTCTAACACTTCATTTCTTATTCGTTCGCTCAAAATGCTTCCCGAATACTCTTTTCATGCTCTAGTTGAAGGATCTACTTGTAACGTGAAAACCCATGGTAAATTTACTTTCACTCCCTCAATCCAACTTTATTTGTTTGTTTTAGGGTCATCATGGATCTCCTACGTCAAGCAAAGTTCAAAGGAATTCTATTGGCTAAGTTTTTCACATGAACTGATTGATGGGCTAACTTTAAATGGTCATATTGCTTATTACAAATAGAACCAGGTGTCCCACAACATATAAAATTGAATTTCTTTGAAGTATCTTTCCAATACATCTAGTTTCACCTAATTTCGAGTTTGGATCAATAAGTTATGGTTGTTTTTATAGAATTCATCTGTGTGGGGGTCTATTCAAATTTTTAAATTTCGTGTCATTAATGGCCCTTACATAACTTTGGATTATTGTGAAGGTGATTTATGACCTATTCACCCATCCTAGACCCCTAAATCATATGATACTCTTTCATTACATTTCATCCTCATTAGAAAACACTCATGCGCTATAATTCAATTTCTAAAATTCTCTCCAAGTCTCATTATCAAGATTCAAGCTAGGATTCAATTGATGTTTCAATGTCAACATAAATTCTTCTCAAATTTATCTTCCTAAGAAAGGTATGTGGGATAGATTTTTGGTCCCTTTCAACCAAGAAAACCCAAATTCTTTTACACTCAATTTTATAATTTTTTTTACTTTAAATATGAGTTTTGAGAACTATGATTTAATAAATTCAACTGAAGTGTGGTCTATCCTTATTTGTTGATTTTAAGTTGATTTAAGCCCTAATATATTTAATTAGTTGAGCATTATTAGGATTTGAATATACATTGCCCCTTTAAAGTTTTATTTAAATATAGGTAATCTAAATTGTGAATTGAGTGTTGATTTTACCTAGGATTTACTGGAAGATTGAATCTATATTACCTATGCTATTTTCTCATCGTTCATTTAATATACATTCATGAGCATTAGATTTTATGACAATTATGAAGTGGGTTAAGCTCAATTATATTTATGTATATTTTTTTATGAGATTATAGTTATGACAAAAATATCATCACACAAATATCTATTGTTATTGGCTTTTTTAACATATTAGGTGCTTGCATCATATTTTTAAGTGAATGAGGTATTCTTATACATGAAAATGTGGATTGAAATGTGATTTGTGTTTTTAGCCCAAGTATGAATGAATATGAAGAATGTTTGGCTTTTAAGTCTAAATATGCATTGAAATGACTTGTTCCTCTTTTGAAGGCATGTATATGTATAAGTATTCTCATGGTATGTTTGACTTAGCACCGATATGAATAGAGGCGTCAGGGCTATCACCAAGGGTCCTCATCCTTTTTCTTAAACTATGTGCCAGCATAGGTATATGGTAGCCATTAACAAAATGACCTGGTCGTAATGAATGGTTACACATTGAATTGAGATCTGAGGATCATGTCGTTAGTTGACGCATGATCCACTAGAAATGATATGAAAATCCTATCCGAAATGGGAGGCTCGTAAGGAAGGTGAATTCTCCGAAATTGGAGTCCCGTAAGGGTAAGTATAACTTACATTTGGCAAGTAGACCACCTCTTTTTTGGTGTGGGGATAACATCGGGGCTCCGAGTAATAGCTTACTTAGTCTTATACGTCGGTTGAGGTCTCATCCCCATTTTATATGAGCATTATTGCATTCTATGACTCATGGATTTCATGGAATATTATTTTATTACTCACCCTTGCTCTATGTCTCTTTCCATATTATGTGCTCTTATCATCTAACATTGAATGCGGGTTTGATAAGTCATATGCATTGCATGCCCGCATAGTTAGTACATTTACATATACTAACGTATACTTTTTTCCTACATGATCTAACCATGTAGGGACTAAAGACTACCTTCATTCATCGTTGGATGACTAAATTTGATTTGAGATACTAGTTTTGGTTAGTCCTATCTTCCAAGGACAAGCCACCATCCCTCTACTTTATGTTACTTTTGCTTATGTTATCTTTACTTTGAGGGTGAGCCCGGGACATGTCTTGGTCCCCATCCTATCTTATGGATAGAGGCTTTGTTGGACATCTTATTGACTCTTGTACAAATATATGCTATGTGTTGTATTTGGAGTTTATTGTTACACCTCGAGTCTATACCCTAGACATGACCGACACTCAGAAACCACTGGTGGTCCTAAGAAAACCACTTGGTCTGGCTACTTTACTTAGTGAAAGACTTAAACAATAATAAAAGAGTAGAAGTAAACACAACCACAGAATTCATGTATGAAATTATAATGAAACAGATCATCTGGGAAGTTATTAATCTGAAAGAGATACTAAAACACTATATATTAGTTTATGAATCCTCTACTAGTCATGACTAGAGAGTGGTTACCGCGGTAGGCCATGACTACCCCAAACTACAAGAAAGAAATTGAAACTAAAAGAAATAACATTAACGAGCCTCTTGCTGCTAATGAAACATGAGATTCTTATAACTGTAATAAACTTTATGATTTAATGAAACATGCTCAACAATGAAATTCTTAGAATAAAAATAGTAATTACAATAAAATTTGCATGTTAAAACCTTAGAATATCACATCAACTTCATAGGAATGAAGCTAACATGGCTCTTGGCTAGATTTCATTCTAGGAACATGGAATAAGTACGAAAATAGAATTTTTAGGTGTCCTCTCATACCTGAAAAATTTGGATTTCAGACTAACTTTGAAGAACTCACATGATTCTCTTGAAACCCTAGCTTTTGCTACTCTGCTTCTCTCCCAACATCCTCTTAGTTCTAGCATAACAGACTTTAGAATGGGTTTAGGAACCCTTTTTAGGCCAAAACCAACCTAAATTGGTTGTAGTTTAAGTTTAGAAGGGGTGGGAAAATATCTGGAATTCCCCTTGAAATATTTAAAATTTTGAACATAGGTGGAATGAGTCGGGGGATAAGGTCCTTAACATGTACCTAGTGCACACCTGTGCTTTTTCTGTCAAGTTTTTTTTTGATCAATTTTCTAATCTCGTAGAAAATATTTGGACCAAATCAAAGTGTAAGTCCGCGTCAGGTGCACAGCGTACACCTGTTGTGCACTTATTATAGAAAATATTTTTACAACAAAAAATTATCTTTTGATCTGGTTGCTCTAAAAATCAACCGAGATCATTTTCCTACACAATTTTTCATGTTGATCGCATATCCAGCGACAGATTTTTCACAGAGCATAGGAAGACGCGTTATGTGCGCATCTCTCTTCTAGGCATATTTCGGTGATTTTACCGTGTGTTACAATATCTCTCCCTTGGGATCATTCGTCCTCAAACGAAAATAATGTTATGAATTTACTTAAAGAATAAATGTTACTCCAAAACTCAAGCATACAAGGTTACTCAAACTAAAACAAATGCAAATCTTCAAAATCAAGAGTGGAAGTTTACCTTCAAGATCCTCATTTGGGGGGTGGGGGCACAAACAAGTGCGAATAATTTGCTTTCATATCATCCATGGCTTCCCATGTAGCTTTCTCTGTGAGTTGATTTCTCCATAGCACTTTAACAAAAGCAATCTCTTTGGTTCTCAACTTCTGCACTTGGCGGTCAAGGATTTGTACCGAAGTCTCTTCATGGGACAAGCTATTTTTAATCCCAACAGTCTCTATAGGATCAACTAGGGAGGGATCTCCCAAGCATTTCTTAAGCATTGAAATATGGAATACCATATGTATAGCACCCAGCTCTGCTGGTAACTCCATCTCATATGCAACATTGCCAATTCTTCACATAATGTGATAAGGACCAACGTATCGTGGACTTAGTTTTCCTTTTCTTCCAAATCTCATGAAATCCTTCATAGGTGAAACTTTCAAGCATACCAAATCATTTACCTCAAACTCATCCTTTCTCCTACATCGATATATGATTTTTGGTGGCTTTGAGCGATTTTCTACCTCTCTTTGGTGATTTTCACCTTCTCCGTGGCTTGTTGAACCAAGTCGGACCCTATCAACCTAGCTTCACCAACGTCAAATAATCCAATAGGTGATCTAGATCTTCACCCATAAAGGGCTTCAAATTGAGCCATCTATATGGTATCTTGGAAAATTTTATTATAAGAAAATTCAATCAAGGGTAGGTGATTATCCCAGTTACCTTTTAAGTCTGTAACACATCCCGTCAACATGCCCTGAAGTGTCTTTATGGTTCGCTATGCCTACCATTTTTCCAAGGATAAAAGGTTGTACTAAGATTTACCTTCGTGCCAAGCCCTTTCTAAAAGGACTTACAAAACCGTGTTATGAACTGGATCTTGTTTTTCAAATAATTGATAAAGGAACTCCATGAAATCTTATAATATCTCGAATGTATAGCCTAGCATAATCATTTGTGGTGTCAGTTGTTTTAACTGGCAGGAAATGAGCTGATTTGATCACTCTGTTTCCTATTACCCAGATGGAATCATGATGTCTCTAAGACCGCGGTAGCCCAGTTACAAAATCCATGTTAATACTCTCTCACATCCACTCAGGGATGTCTATATTCTTAGCTGCACCATAAGGGCTCTGATGTTCTATCTTGACTTGTTGGCAATTTGGGCACCTTGACACAAACATGGCAATGTCGCTCTTCATTCCACTCCACCAATATATCTTTCGTAAATCTTTGTAGATATTTGTAGAGCCCATATGAATAGAGTATCTAGTACCATAGGCTTCTACCAGTATCCTATCCCTAAGGCCATCCACATGGGGAACACATAATCTACCTTGATGCATTACCAGCCCATCTCCCTTTTTTGCAAAACTAATACATTCTGCTTCTAGGCATCTTCTTTCAGTTGGAAATGAATTGGATCCTTATCTTGCTTTTCTTTAACGTCCACAACTAATGAAGACTTAACCCCTTTTTTGACAACTACACCTCCTCGTCTATATCAATAAGCTAGACCCCTAAACATGTGATCCTATGCATTTCTTTGGAAAATTCTCTCTTCTCATCATTAGTATGACCAGTGCTTTCCATGGATATCCTTTACCTAGGTGATAAAGGATGCTCATGTTGTAGTCCTTCAATAACTCTAAACATCTCCTCTATCTTAGATTCAACTCTTTCTAACTGAATATATACTACAAGCTCTTGTGGTCGGTGAATAAATCAACATGCCCACCATAGAGATTGTGTCTCCAAATTTTTAGAGAAAACACCACACCAACAATCTCAAGACCATGAGTTGGATAATTCTTCTCACGAGTCTTAAACTTTCTTGACGCATTTGCTATCACCTTGCTTCTCTGCATTAGTACACACCCAGTCCAACTCTGGAAGCATCACAGTATACAACAAAGCCATATGTTCTCTCGAGTAGCGACAAAATCAGAGTTGTAGTTAGCCTGATTTCAACTCCGAAAAACTCTTCTCACAAGCCTCTGACTATTGGGATTTAATCTTCTTCTAGTTGAACTTGCTCAAGGGAGTTGATATAGATGAGAAACCTTCTACAAACCGCCTATAATAACTAGCCAAACCGAAGAAACTTCTTATATTTGTTGGAGTTTGGGCCTTGTCCAATTCTTCGCTGCATCAAGCTTTGGGGAATTAACTCTAATACCTTCTCTCGATATAAATATGGCCTAGGAATGGCACAAATTCCAAACAATATTTACATTTGTAAAACTTGGCATACAACTTATGGTCTTTAAGTGTCCGAAGGAAAATCCTAAGAGGATTTGCATGTTCCTCCTCATTTTTTGAGTAGATTAGGATGTCATCAATGAACACAATCAAAAGAATATCTAGGTATTTCTTTAATACTCGATTCATGAGGTCCATGAAAGTTGCAGGGGCATTAGTCAGGCTAAATGACATGAAAAAATATTCATAGTGTCCATATTGAGTTCTGAAAGATGTTTTTGGGATATCATTTTCTCTGACTTTTAATTGATGATAGTTAGATCTAAGATCTATTTGAGAGAAATAAGTGGCACCCTGAATCTGGTCAAACAATACATCAATTCTTAGGAAGGGATGTTTGTTCTTTATAGTAACATTGTTTAGCTAATTATTGTCTATGCACATTTTACGGGAATCATCATTCTTTCGCATGAAGAGGATTTAAGAACTAAAAGGAGAGACACTAGTTCTAATGAAACATTTTTCTAGAATATCTTTTAACTGCTCTTTTAACTCTTGCAATTATATGGGGGCCATTCTACGGCGAAATTAGCATAGGCTGGTTATATGGAAGGACGTCTATCCTAAAGTTTGTCTCTCTATTGGGAGGGACTCTAGGTAGATCGTAAGGAAATACTTTAGAAAACTCATTTACAACTAGAAATGGATTGGAGAGATGGTGTGAAATGACCCCAAGAAAGATGTTCACGAAAATGTTCCTTAGAAGTTCCTAGAATCATAGTTTCTATATATCTCAAAATCTATGTGTGATATCAAAAAATTCAACTTCATATGCTTGTCCAAGGGGTCAAATTGAGTGGAGTATAGGTCTAGCCATGATTTATAAATAATCATAGAAAAATTTGAAAATCCCAAAAATGCAATTTCCAGAGACGATTCGCGCCTTTGGTATGATGCGCCAAGGGCGTGCTTTTGTGTATTTTTGTGGCCAATTTTCTATCTCGGTACATGACTTTTGAGTGTTGGGATTAAGTGTTCCCACGCGTGAGAGTGCCTATACTTAGATTTAATTCACTGTTATGTCATTCAAGACATTGTCAACTACTCTCTCAAACACTTAAAATAATATTTCATCTCAAAATTTCAAGTCCCAAAACTTATCCGGATCTTAAGATTCTCACTCAAGCTTCAATTCTCCATCTCTAATCTTCTTCAAGAATTCTCCAAAGTCAAGTATGTGGGTTTCCTTCATGGGTTCCTTTCTCCCATAATACCCAAGCTTTGTTTTACCTAAAATTGCATGATTTAAAGTTGATTTACTCATGGGTCTTGCTTATTATGAATTTCACTACACACTATGTTGATGTTTCTTGAAATTTTGACTATTTTAGCATGTTTTGAGCTATGAATCTAATGTCTATTGTGAGATTTGATGAAGGGATTTGATGTGTATGGATTGAGAGTGTTAACAAGTATCTAATGATGGTTTTAAAAATTTTCTATCTTGATTTCACTCTTGAATTGCATGGTTTTACACTAGCGGTACACACCTACCAAGTGTTTGATAAAATGTCTCAATTCTGATTTCTTGAGGAATTGAAGGTCTAATGCATGTCTTATGAGTTGAATGACTATATGATGATGAAAGGAATGTATATATATGATATTATCTCTATAGTGTTGGGAATTGACCAAGTCTCACTGGGGAGTTGTAGGCCCGGGTACTTTTTTGAGGGGTTTGTAGCTCGATCGCCTTTCTCGGGAGGTGGTAGGCCGGTGCAACCACGTCCAGTGGTTTGTACCTTTATAACCATGTTTGAAGGGTTTGTAATCCATCAACCATTTTAGGGGATTTGTACGTCATCAACCATGTTAGGGGGTTTGTACCTCATCAACTTATTGAGGGGTTCATACCTCAATCACCTCTCCAAGGGTGTGGTAGGCCTTGGATTTGCACTAATAATGGTCTCTCCTTACTAATCTATTACGTTCTATATAAGCATGGTTTTACTTCAAGCATCATTCATACATGCCATATTGCTATATGCTTGCCCATTGCCTATGTTACACATTTTGCTCATGGTGCTTATCACTTGTTGCATTGAATCCTACATACCTGGTACATTCAAACACACTAACGGACACTCTATGCCTCTATGGTGTCACTATGTTGGAACTGGATCCCCACTTTATCATCCTCCTCCATGTGGCTAGTACGACTTCTCTCAAGTTCTTTGGTGAGTCCTCCATTTTGAGGATGATGTTTACGACCTCATACTATGTTCCAAGACTATCTTATTTTATGTATATGTTGACTTTGAGGGTGAGCTCGGTGTCTTATCTTGGCCCCCGCTAAGTATCTATGTTTTAGAGGTGTTGTTGGACATGTTTTATATTATGCTTTGAGCTTTGACTCTCTCTTAACTCCTAATGTTTTGATATGGAAGTTGTCCCTTAGCCCCGTTGTCCCTATTTACTATCTCTTGTTGTATTTTATTGCTTTCACAACAAAGGATGTGTAATGATATCTTAAAAGTCTTGCTTGGGGTCCCTTCGGGTTGCCCATGTGTCGTGTCACGTCTAGGCCCTAGGCTTGGGTCGTGATAAACTTGAAATCAGACTGCTAGGTTGTTAGGTCCTCAGTGTCTAACACACCATATCGATTAGAGTCTTGTTCATGGTTGTGTTATGCACCACAATTATGAGCTAGATGCTATGAGGGTTTAGGAAATGTTTCCCTTCTTCTTACTCTAGTTCGTGCTACAGAAGTTGAGGTAAGGTTTTCCCCGTAACGATTATTCTTTGCTTTTCTAGATCATAGCTAACACAAGAGGAAGAAAAGCCCATACACCCAAGGAAAATCGACTCATGGAGAGCTTCAGGATGCACTTACCTTTCTTGCACAAGTTGTGGCTAATCAAGCCAACAGAAGGGCCCAATCCCCTCATGCTCCTACACTGACATCTCGGGTGAGAGATTTTCTAAGGATGAATCTCCCGGAATTCTATGGGTCAAAGGAGAATGAAGACCCTCAATAATTTATTTACAAGATTTTGGCTATCATGGTGTGAGATCGGAGGATAAGGCGGAGTTGGTGGCCTACCAACTCAATGGGGTAGCACAAATATGGAAGAATCAATGGAAAGAGGAGGAGGGGGTCAACAATGTGGTACCTTTGGAGGAGTTCAAGGTGGCTTTCCTTATTTGGTTCTTCCCTCTTTAGCTTAGGGAAGCAAAATTGGTGGAATATATGAACTTGAGACAAAGGTCTATGAGTGTGAGGGAGTATACCCTCAAGTTCAACCAACTTTCAAAATATTCTCCATGCTTGTTGGCCGACTCAAGGTCAATGATGAATAAATTTGTGATGGGTGCTTCTAACTTGGTGACTATGGAGTGTTGGACCACTATGTTGATTAGTGACACGGATTTGTATCATTTTATGACCTATGTCGAACAAATGGAGGAGGAAATTGAGGAAGAGAATGGGTCATGAGGACAAAAGGGCCAATTTTGATGGAAAGTTCCATAGTCGAGAGGGTGGTCGATTCCATAAAGGCCAAGAATCTACTCATGCATTTCATAAGAGAGTTTCCAATGATTTTCCAATAGCCCAAGGTGTTGGGGGTGTGGTTCCTAAAAGTAGGTATTCGAAATGTGATATGGGTCATAGTGGCCCGTGCTTGAGGGATATTAATATGTCTTATGGGATTGGGGAAGTTGGGCATAATATGTTAGATTGCCCTCGAAATCGTAACAAGGGTAAGGAGGTTCATCCACAAGGTGCTAATGCAGTTCCTTTGGGGTGAAGTGGCCGATAAGATGATGCCCCAAGGCACAATAAATTTTATGCTTTACATAAGAGGCAAGGGGTTGATGAGGTGCCTGATGTTGTACCAGTATGTTGAAAGTCTTTGATTTTGATTTGTATGAATTGATTGTTTAGGATGCTACTCTTTCATTTGTTAACCCTTTTGTTGCCAAAAAATTTCATGTTGAGCCCGAATTGTTGTGTGAGTTATATGAGGTGTCTACTCCTATTGGTGCATCTATTGTTGCCAGAAAGGTCTATAAGGATTTTCCTATTTGCATAAAATATTGCCTTGTGATCTTATTGAGTTTGACATGGTTGATTTTGATGTCATTCTTAGGATAGACTGTTTACATGAATACTATGCCTCTATTGATTGTAGAACGCGTAGGGTCGAATTCCAATTCCCAAATGTACCTGTCCTTGAGTGGGAGAGTCATGTGGTGGTCAAGGGTAGGCTCATCTGTTGCATTAAAGTCCATAAATTGATTTCTAAAAGCTGACTTTACCATCTTTTGAGGGTTAAGGATGTGGAGTCTAAATTCCTTCCCATAGAGTCGGTTTCGATTGTAAATGAATTTCTTGATGTCTTTCCAAATGACCTCCCCCAGTGTTCCTCTCGAAAGAGAGATAGATTTTGGTATAGATGTCCTCCACTATACTCAACCCATTTCTATTCCACCTTAATGTATGGCCCCAGCGGTGTTAAAGGAGTTGAAGGAGCAATTGAGGTATTTGTTAGAGAAGGATTTTATTAAGCATAGACAATTACCTTGGGGTGCACCAGTGTTGTTTGTGAAGAAGAAGGATGGCTCTCTTAGAATGTGTATTGTCTACTAGCAGCTTACTAGGGTCACTATCAAGAATAGGTATCCTCTTTCAAGGATTGATGATTAGTTTGACCAATTGCAAGGGGCTAGCCACTTCTCTAAGATTGGTATTCGGTCCGGGTATCATCAAGTGAAGGTGAGGGAGTGTTATATTCCCAAGATGGGCTTCCGAACTAGGTATAAGCATTATGAGATTGTTGTGATGTCCTTTAGGTTAACCAATGCACCGACTATCTTCATGGATCTTATGATTAGGATCTTCAAACCCTACCTGGGTTCATTTTTATGTTCTTTATTTATTGTATTTTGATCTATTCACATAGTGAAGAGGAGCATATGGGTCATTTGAGGGCAGCTTTACAAAGATTGAGGGAAAAAAATTGTATGCTAAATATGAGAAGTGTTAATTTTTGTTGAAAGAAGTAGCCTTTCTAGGTCATGTGGTATTGGGGGATGGTATTAATATGGATCCTAAAAATATGGATGTGATTAGAAATTGACCTAGACCATTGACCCCATTTGGTATTAGGAGCTTCTTGGGCTAAGCAAATTAATAATGTAGACTTGTGAATGGGTTCTTTTCTATTGCTTCTCCTATGATAAAATTTACCCAAAAGAAGGATAAGTTTCTGTAGACCGATGAGTGTGAAAGAAGCTTCCAAATCTTAAAGGACAAGCTTGTGTCTGCCCTCATATTGTCACTATCGAAATGGCTAGAGGGGTTATGCTGTATTGTGATGCTTTTAGAGGTTGTTTAGGTTGTGTTCCAATGCAAAATGGTAAGGTCATAGTCTATGCTTCTTGGCAACTCAAAGTGCATAAAAAGCATTATCCTACCCATGATCTTGAGTTCATCGTGGTCTTTGCTTTGAAAATTTGGCATCACTATTTGTATGGGGTGCGTATTGATGTATTCACCAATCAAAAGATCCTCGATGCATCTTCACCTAAAAATATCTCAACTTGAGGCGAAGAAGATGGTTAGAAGTTCTTAAGGTATGAGTATGCATTATCATCCCGGTAAGGCATATGTAGTGGTGGATGCTTTGAATAGGGTGTGTATTGGTAGCCTAGCTCATATTGATAATGGTGGCATAGAGGTGGCTAAGGAGGTCTATCGGTTGAATAGATTGGGAGTTAGGTTGGAAAGGATTGATAATGGTGTTGTTGTTGTTGATGGTTGTAAATCTTCATTGGTTAAAGAGGTGAAAGCTAAGCAAGATCTTGACCCACTTTGTTCGAATTGAAGGAATTGGTAAAAGGAGGTAAGGTGGAGGTCTTCTCCCAAGGGTAGATGGTGCCCTTAGGTACTAAGATAGGTTTTGTGTGCCTTATGTTGATAGCTGGAAAGAAAAGATTCTTCATGAGGCTGATAGTTCTTCTTATTCTAATCCCCGGGGTCTACCATGATGTATAGGAATTTCAGAGAGGTGTATTGGTGGGGAGGCATGAAGAGTGACATTGCCAAATTTGTATCTAGTTGCCATAGTTGCCAACAAGTCAAAGCGGAACATCAAAGGTCGGGTGGCCCAACCCAAGATATAGAGATTCCTACTTGGAAGTAGGAAGAGATTAATATGGATTTTGTGGTTGGTTTGCCCAATACTAGAAAGGATTTTGATTCCATACGGGTTGTGGTTTATAGGATGACAAAATCGGCTCACTCCCTACTAGTTAAGACTATATATGGGGATGAAGATTATGCTAGGTCATACATTCATGACTTGGTGAGGTTGCATGGGGTTCTTGTGTCCATCATGTCAGATCATGGTACACAATTCACTTCACGCTATTAAAGGTCCTTCCAAAGAGGACTTGGAACCAAGGTGAAGCTTAGTACGATCTTTCACCCTCAAAACGGATAGCCAAACTGAAAGAACTATCCAAACACTTGAGGACATGCTTAGGGCTTGTGTATTGGAGCTTAAGGGTAGTTGGGATGACCATCTTCCATTATTGAGTTTGCATATATCAATAGATCATTTTAGTGTTAGTATGGATCCTTTTGAGGCTCTCTATGGTAGATGTTGTAGATCACCGGTTGGGTGGTTTAAGGTTGGAGAGGTGGCTTTATGGGGTATGGATCTAGTTATGGATGCTCTGGAGAAGGTAAGAATGATTAGAGAAAGGTTGAAAATATCCCAAAGTCACCAAAGGTATTATGCCGACGTGAGGAGAAGGGATCTTAAATTCAAGGTTGGTGATTGGGTTAATTTGAAGGTGTCGCCCATGAAGGGTGTGGTCTGTACTGGTAAGAAGGGAAAGTTAAGCCATAGATATGTGGGTCCTTATAGGGTGATAAGAAGGATTTGTAAGGCTTCCTACAAGTTGGATTTTCCTAGAAAAATGGAATTGGTTCATCTGGTCTTTCATATGACTACATTGAGAAAGTGCATGGGTAATCCTAATGCTATTGTGCCTCTTGATGTTTTTTGGGGGTAGTTGGAGACAACATGACATATGAAGAAGTTCAAGTAGAGATCTTGGATAGACAAGTGAAAAAAGGTTGAGGAACAAGGATGTTGCTTCCATTAAGGTCCTTTGAAGGAACCAACAAGTCGAAATTGCTACTTGGGAGGCCGAAGCGGATATGCAAAAGTGATACCCTTATCTTTTTCCATCCTACTCAAGCCTAAGGTACTAATTCTAAGTCATCTATGTGATTTCATGTCTCAAGTTCCAGCCCCTAAGTCATTTGCATGCATTCATGTTGATGTTGTCAAGGTTCATGGTGATTTTACACTTATGTTGAGATTCTGAAAATGATATTTTGAGTGTGTTGATGCATCCTTGTTGGGGCTGATCTCTTTATGGATACTCTTCTCATGTGCATCTCTTTGACCTAGTGTGCACCTATATGATGCGGACCTGGCGTGCACCTATACGACGCGTACCTGGCACGCACCTATACTTTCTCTTTCGAGAAGTTTCTAATCGATTTTCTAATCCCATAGAAAATATTTGGACCAAAGCTAAGTGTATGTCCATGTCAGTGCACGTTGCACACGTATTGCACACTTATTTTGGATATTGATTTTCCATTAAAAAATTATCTTTTGATTTTGCTTAAAAATCTACCGAGACCATTTCCCCACATAAATTTTCATACTGATCACATATCCAACTCGGATTTGCCATCGGAACATGGGAAGGTGCATTATGCGCACATCTCTCTTCTAGTGGTATTTTTGTTATTTTACCAGGTGTTACATTTATGATTATGGTTATCGATTCGATATGGCCATTATAGATTGATTATGAGAATTATGATAAGTATGTATGTTTTAGTGTCGAAATGTGGAAGATCTTAAGCCTCGTATTGCCCCTTTAAAGTGAGTCATACTTACCCGCCCCTTAGTTCTTATGTGTTATGTGCTAGTGAATCCTTGTTAATCCCTTATCCCTATAACTTCTCCATACCATGGGTCCTACATTCTCGTCTCGTAAAACTATGTTTTTATTATTTGTATATACGCTTCTAAAATGATGATGTGAGTATAGATACTTTAGGCTTGTTTTGGGACACTCGGGTCCCTATTTGCCATTTCACTCCTAGACCTTATGTTTGGGTCATTATATTGGGTGTCTACTCGAATACTATCACCCGAAACAATATGTCCTAGGAACGAAACTGACTTAAGCCAAAATTCACACATCGATAACTTTGCATACAACTCACGGTCTTTAAGAGTCTGGAGGATATTCTAAGTTGATTTGCATGATCGTCCTCATCTCTCGGATATACCAAAATGTCGTCGATGAACATGATCACAAACACACAAAGGCTGCATATGCATTAGTCAACTTAAAGGACATGACCAAGAACTCAAAATGACCATATCTAGTCATAAAGGCTATCTTTGGGATATCATATTCCCTCACCTTCAACTAATGGTAACCAGATCTGAGGTCTATCTTTGAGAAACAAGAGGCACCCTAAAGTTGGTCAAACAGATCATATATCCTAGGGAGAGGATATTTATTCTTTATTATGACCTTGTTCAATTGCCTATAATCAATATATATTCTGAGAGGCCGATCTTTTTTTAGCACGAATAGGACAGGAGCACCCAAGGAGAAACACTTGGCCCAATCGATAGTTCTTTCAATTGTTTCAACTCAACGGGGGCAATCGTATAAGGTGAAACTGAAATGAGTTTAGTATCAAGGAGAACATCAATAGCAAAGTCAATCTCCCTTTTAGGAGGGACTCCAGACAAATCCTAAAGGAACACTTCAGGAAACTCACTTACAATTGGGACTAGCTCAAAAGGGGGGGGGGGAGCTCTACATCATCTGTCTTAACCTGCATGAGGTGGTATATACAACCTTCAGAAATTAGTTTTCTTACCCTAAAGTAGGAAATAAATTTGCCCTTGGGTGCAACAGAATTCCCCTTCCATTTTCTGGCCGGTTCATTTGGAAATTGGAATTTAACTATTCGGATCCTACAATCAATGGAGGCATAACAAACATAAAGCCAATCTATGCCATGGATCACATCAAAGTCAACCATCTCTAACTCTATGAAGTCAGCCAGGGTATCTCTATGATAGATGGATATTACAAAATCACTATAGACCCTCTCAACTAGGATACACTCCGCAGTAGGAGTAGAAACAACAAAGGGATCAAGCAAACATTCCAGAAACTCCCAAATTTATTAGCCATATTGGGAGTCTCAAGAGATAGAGTGCCACAAGGATCAAGTAAAGCATAACAATCAAAGGTAAAAACTTGAAGTGTACGAGTGACAACATCTAGTGCAACTTTTTGATCTGGTAGATTACCCATCACATATAGACAATTTATTTTGTTGCCTGTACCCGCAATGGTACCCCTCTGATAACTGCCTGCAGGAGGTGCTATAGAGGACTGCGCTACGCTACTTCCATCACCCCGCCTTTTAAGAGGACACTCATTCTGGAAGTGACCATCTTTTCCATATCTATAACAATCATTTAGGACCTCACAACACTCACCTAGGTAGATTTTGGGACACAAGCCACAGGGTGGCTTTCCCCTCACGCACTGAGTCACACTGGCTTGGGATTGAGAACTTTGAGCCCTGAAATTCTATTGACCAAAAGATTTCTGATCATATTTGTTATGCTGGACCAGTGTACACGCTGAGGATGGTGCATAACTAGAAGACCTCTTCTGGAAGTAATTCTTATCTACCTTATTTTGTGCCACGACCTAGACTTAGGGCCTTGTCGTGTGCGGCAAATAGAGAACCCGAAGGGACCCTAAATAAGCCTCTTATATATCATTACAAATCCTTGGTGGTGGAAACAATGAAGTAGCATTGAAAGAACAGAAATAAGGGCAAAGCGACTAAGGGAGAACTTTCATAATATAAAAATTAAGAGACAAGAGAGTCAAGGCTCATAGCATAAATACACATCATGTCCAACAACACCTCTATTATATAGATACTTACCGAGGGCCAAGACAAGCACTCGGGCTCACCCTCATAATCAAGACATACATCAAAGAAAGAGAGAGAGTCTCAAAACATGGCATATGTTCAAATACATTGTCCTCGAAATGGAGGACTCACCAACTAGCTTGAATAGATACCACTAGCCATGTGGAGGATGATGATGACCAAATGGAGCTCCGGTTCCTACATGGTAATATCATGTAGGCATAGAGTATGTGTTAGTATGTTTGAATGCATTAAGTATGTAGGATGCAATGCGACAAATGATAGGCAACATATTCCAAATGCATAAGTATGAGCAATAGATAGTATGATAATAATATGACATGTATGAATGATTCTTGAAGTGAAACATGCTTATATAGAACATATTAAATATATAAGAAGAGACTATCATCACAGACAAAGCAAAGTAATACTTGGAATGCAAGGCTTAGCACATCCTTGGAGGGTGATCAAGGTACATACCCCTTAATCGGTAGATGGACATCACACCCTCAATCATAGTGGTCAAGTATCAACCCCTCAACATGGTTAATGGACTTCACACCCACCATCATAGTGGTCAAGGTATCAACCCGTCAACGTGGTTAATGGACTTCACACCCTCCATCATAGTTGTCAAGGCATCAATCCCTTAACATGGTTTATGGACTTCAAACACTCCATCATTGTGGTCAAGGTATCAACCCCTTAGCGTGGTTAATAGACTTCACACCATCAGTCATAGTGGTCAAGGTATCAACCCCTTAAAATGATTAATGGACTTCACACCCTCCATCATAGTGGTGAAGGTATCAACCCCTAAACATGGTTAATGGACTCCACACCCTCCACAAAAATAGTTGAGGTATCAACCCCTCAACATGGTTAATGGACTTCACATCCTCGATCATAGTGGTCAAGGTATCAACCCCTAAACATGGTTAATCGACTTCACACCCTCCATCATAGAGGTCAAGGGATCAACCCCTCAACATGGTTAATGGACTTCACACCCTCCACAAAAGTGGTCGAGGTATCAACCCCTCAATATGGTTAATGATCAACATACAGCATTATAGACACATATCATGAAATCAACACACGAATACCATTATTTCATCATTATAGAGTGACTTAATTCATATGCCAATCATTAGGCCTTCAACAACTCAAGATATATAATCTGGACATTTTATCAAACACTTGGTGGGCGTGCAATGAATCCGTAAAACCATTCAAATCAAGTGTAAAATCATGCAAGTAAATCCAATATAAAACCACCCACCAACACATGGTAATATAATCATGAAATATACATCAAAACCGTTCATCAAATCTCAAGATAGATCCAAGATTCATAGCTCAAAACATACCAATACAGTCACACTTTTACAAAACCCCTACATAGTTTGTAGTCAAATCCATAATAGAAAACCCATATGTAAAATCAATTTAGAAACATATATTTTAGGTAAAAAGGAAGCTTGGGCACCATGGGTGAAAGGACCCGATGGTTGTAATCCACATACCTTTACTTTGGAGAATCCTTGAAGAAGATTGGAAATGGAGACCTGAAGCTTGTATGAGAACCTTAAGATCCGAATGAGTTTTGGGACTTGAATTTTGAGGGAAATATTAGTATAAGTGTTTAAGAGAGTTTTGCAGAATGTCTTGTATGATATAAGGGCGAAATATGGGAAAGTATAAGTATTTTCACGTATTGGAAGACATAGGCCCAAGACCCAAAAGTTTTGGACAAAACTAATAAAACTGAGCTCAAAATACACACTGGCGCGCCCTGGCCGCGTTGTAACATGGGCGCGCCTGCTCACTATTTTTTGCTCAATTTGGAATTTCGAAATTAGCTACGGTTGATCTAAAATTGGGGTTAGACCCATTTCCCATTCAATTTTCTCCCCTAAAAAAGAATATGAAGTCGAATTTTCGATATCACGCACGGATTTTGAGATATATGAAAATTACGATTTTGGGCACTTCCAAAGCACATTTTTGGGCACTTTTTGGGGTCATTTCAATATCTCTCCCTTAGAACATTCATCCCCGAATGTCAAAGAAAGGTATATAAGAGACTTAAACAAGGTAATTTCATCCCACATAAGGATGCAACAATGCACTAAAACATCATTTAGAAAATCTCAACGTAAGTGTAAAATCATCATGAACTTGTCGATTTAAACATGAATGTGTGCAATGACACGAGGGCTGGAACATAAGACTTGAAATCATAAAAAGGACTTAACATGTTATCATATGCTTGAAGAGAATGAAGGAGGTACAAATATTGCTTCTCCATGCCCACTCCGGCTCACCGAGAGGCACTTTCGACTTGACGATTCTTCCAAAGGGCCTTGATGAACACCATATCCATAATAATCAACTCCTCCACCCTTCCATCCAATACCTCCACTGGGAACTTCTCCTAAGTCAACTATCCGCCACAACACCCACAACCTCAAAGAGTTCTATAGCACTAGAATCACCAACACATTCACTCAACCTATAAGCATGAAACCAGACGAACCATATCCATAGGCAATTCCGATTCGTATGCAACCTTATCAATCCTACTCAACACCTTAGAAGGACCTAAAAACCTTAACCCAAGCCTCAACCTTAAAAACACAATGTCTACTTGGTACCATAAACCACCATCTCCCCCTTGGGAGACAACCTCCACCATACCATCTTTTCACCCAAAACTTCCAAATCTAATAGGACGGAAGCAAGGCCTTGCTTAAACTAGACTCTTCAACCAAAGAAAATTTGGAACAATCAAGAGTACTACACTACCATGCTCAACTTCCTCCAACCTAACCCCCAATCTAGCCAGCCGATGGACATCTCTAGTCACCCCTTAGCAACCATCATTAACATATGCTAGGCCACTTAGAGCATCGACCACAACATTATCCTTACCGGCGGAATACAACAAACTCCATTCATAATCCCTAATGGGTTCTAACCACTTTCTTGTTATCCTCAATTCACACCTATCATATTTAGCAACCCACATTTCATCCCCCAAGACTTGCAACATTAACCGCAAATGATTCACAAGCTCTAAATAAATCAATGTCCCACCACTAGAGGCCACCTCAAACACGTTAAGGTAGGGTTTTAAGACCCTATTAATGAAACCCATAAACATAGCCGCTGCATAAGTCAACCAAACAAATTCACCAATACTCAAATGCTCACTCTTTGTCCAAAAGGATGCCTAGGGATATCACCTACCCTCATCCTCACATGGGGAAAACTCTCAAATTATGATCAAACTTAGAGTAGTCACTAGCCTATTATAGATTACCAAATAGATCGTCCGTCCTTAACAATCATATTACACCCTTATGGGTCCTACACTCATTGAAAGCATGATATGCAAGTAGACAAGGCACACGAAGACCTCCAATCCATCAAACTAAATTCAACCAAGATCACAATACAAGACTCTATTGAATAAGAACAAGGGGAAACCCTTATAGACCTTATAGGCATAATAGGCTCACATAACCATTCGGGACACACATGAATCTTACTAGCAATAAAATGAATAATGAAAGGATTAGGGACCCTCGAAACCATCAAAGCATGCACAATAAAATAAAGAAGACCCTTAAACTTACCAGAAGCATCATCGGGTACCTCATCCCCTCCTTGCCTTCTTTGAAGAGTATAGAACTAATTACGTCTTGGAGCATCTCCTTGATCAATATCACCATATTTGCCCTTATTGTGCCTAAGAGGACAATCTATTATCTTTTGACCTATCTCCCCACAATGATAACAAGCATTTGTCTTTTTCAAGCACGGGCCATCATGGCATCTACAACATTTTGGGCACCTACCATAAGCTACCACACACCCACGACCTTTGGGACTATGGAATTTTCCTTCACCACGAGCCCTCTTGGCCTCCTTACCCCTTCTCTTTCTCATTTTTTCGTCCTCCTATTGTTCAGAAAAAAGTCATCAAGAGGGAAAAATCCATATCAGTAATAAACATAGAAGACTGACACTCCTCATTCACCAAATCATACACACTCATTACAAATTTATTCATCCTAGACCTTGGATTGACTACCAATCGGGGAGCATATTTACAGAGTTGGTTGAACTTGAGGGCATACCCTCAAACTCATAAATCCTTGTTTCAAGTTCATGAACTCCATCATTTTGGCCTCCCGAAGATCAAGAGGGAAGAATCAGTTAAGAAAGGCCAGATTAAACTCCTCCCATAGAATCACATTATTGTTCCCCTTCTCCTCCTTCCATTGAGTAAACCATATTTGTGCCACCCCCTTGATTTGGTAAGCCACTAATTCCGCCTTCTCTTCCGATCTAACTCCAATAATAGCCAATACTTTGTAAACCTCATCAATTAATTCTTGAGAGTCCTCTTCAACTTTTGACCCATAGATCTCCGATGGATTCATCCTCATAAAGTCCCTTACCCTAGATGCCGGCATAGGAGCTTGAGGCGCTTGGGCCCCTTGATTGACATGATTAGCCATGACATGGGCTAGAAAAGTGAGAGCATCCCGAAACTCTTTATGAATCGGTCCACCATCTTGAGGAGCTTGAGGAGTGTGAGGAACAGATTGTTCCTCGGGAGTGGGGGCTCTTCTTCCTCTTATGTTAGGCATGATCTAGCTTAGCAAAGATCAATCGTTAGGGGAGGAAATCTTACCTCAACTCTATAGCATGACATTAACCATGAAAAAGGGAAACATTTCCTAAAACTCCTCATAGCCTCTCACTCATGGTTGTGGAGCACAACACAACCATGAATAAGACTCTAATCGACGCGATGTATTGAATGACAAGGATCTAACAACCTTATTCTTTGATACCATCTTTGTCACGACCCGGACCTAGTGCCTTGTCGGGACGGGCGAATGCGGAACCCCAAGGAACTCCAAACAAGACACTTAGCATATCATTGCACATACTTTGTTGGGGAAACAAATAAGTAGTGTTGAAAGACTAGAAATAAGAGAAAAGGGACTAAGGGTGAAGTTTCATAATTTAAAATTCAAGAGACAAGAGAGTCAAATCTCATAGCATAAATACGCATCATATCGATTTTGTCCACTCAATTTTAATATGGTTGATTAAACATCGGGGTTAGACCCATTTCCCACTCAATTTCCCCCCCTCCCCCGATAAAGAATATGAAGTTGAATTTTAGATATCACATATGGATTTTGAGATATATAGAAATTACGATTCTGGGCACTTTTTGGGGTCGTATCAATATTTCCCCCTTGGGAACATTCATCCCCGAATGACAAAGAAACGTATATGAGAAGAGTAATCATGAAGAGATTAGCCCCAACAAGAATGCAACAATACACTTAAACACCATTTTCAAAAATCTCAACATAAGTGTTAAAATCACCATGAACTTTGTCAAAATAAATATGAATGCATGCAAATGAAATGGGACTAAAACATAGGATTTGAAATCGCAGAGGAAACTTAGAGTTAGTACCTTTGGCTATAATAGAATGGAAGGGATAGGGATATCGCTTTTGCATGTCTGCTTCAACCTCCCATATCGCACTTTCGACTTGTTGGTTCTTCCAAAGGACCTTAATGGAAGCAACATCTTTCTTCTCAACCCCTTCACTTGTCTATCTAAGATCTCTACTGGAACCTCTTATTAAGTTAAGTTGTCTTCAACAACACCCATAACATCAAATGGGACAATAGCATTCGAATTACCCATACATTTCCTCAACATGGATACATGAAACACCGGAGAACCAAGTCCACTTCAGTAGGAAACTCCAACTCATAGGCCACTTTACCAATGCTCCTTAACACCCAATAAAAACCCACAAATTTTGGACTTAATTTACCCTTCTTACAAAAATGGACCACACCCTTCATGGGTGAAACCTTCAAATTGACCCAATCACCAACTTTAAATTCAAGCTCTCTTCTCATCGCATTGGTATATGACTTTTGATGATTTTGAGATGTATTCAACTATTTTCTAATCATCCTTACTTTTTCCATAGCCTCCATAATTAGATCCAGCCCCAACAAAGCCATTTTTCCCATTTCAAACCACCTAAACTGTGATCTACAATGTCTACCATAGAAGGCCTCAAAAAGAGTCATACCAATGTTAGAATGATACCTATTATTGTAAGAAAACTCATATAATGGAAGATGATCATCCTAACTACCCTTAAACTCCAAAATACAAGCCCTAACCATATCCTCAAGAGTTTTGATAGTTCTTTCAGCATTGCCATCCGTTTAAGGGTGAAAGGTCGTACTATGCTTTGCCTTGGTTCCAAGTCCTCTTTAGAAGGACCTCCAAAAGTATGAAGAGAATTGAGCACCACAATCCGATATGATAGACAAGGTTACCCATGCAATCTCACCAATACATGAATGTATATTTTATCATAGTCTTCAGCCCCATAAGTAATGGGTAGGAAATGAGCCGACCTTTTTATCCTATTAACCAGAACCCAAATAGAATCAAAACCTCTTCTAGTCTCAGGAAACCAAACTAGAAAATCCATGTTAACTTTCTCCCTCTTCCTAGTAGAAATCTCTATGTCTTGGGTTAGGCCACCCGACCTTTATTGTTTGTCTTTGACTTGTTGGCAAGTATGATAACCGGATACAAATTTGGCAATGTCTTTCTTCATACGTCTATGCCAAAACACATCCCTAAAATCTTTATACATTTTGGTAGAACCAGGGTGAATAGAATATGAAGAATAATGAGCCTCATCAAGAATCTTATCTCTAAAGTCATCAACACAAAGCCCACTCAACGTACATTGGTACCTAAAGGCACCATCTCCCTATAGGGAGAAAGCCTTCACCTTGCCCTCTCTCACCAAGGCCTTCAATTCTAATAAGGAAGGATCAAGATCTTGCTTTGCTTTTACCTCATCAACTAAGATTTTGAGCCCTTAACAACCACAATCCCACCATTATCCACCTCTTCCAACCTAACCCCAACCTAGCCAACCGTTGAACCTCCCCAGCCACCTCTTTTCCCTATCATGAACATGAGCTATTCTACCCATAGACACACTACTCCAAGCATATGCCATAATATTAGCCTTACCGGGATAATAATGCACACTCATATCATAATCCTTATGAAGTTACAACCACCTTATTTGTCATAAGTTAATAAATTTTTGACTGAACACATATTTGAGACTCTTATGATCGGCGAACACATCAACATACACCCTATACAAATAATGACGCCAAATTTTCAAAGCAAAAGCAATGGCGGCCAATTCACGATCTTGAGTAGGATAATTCTTTTCACGCACTTTAAGATGCCTAGAAGCATAGGCTATTACCTTACCATTTTGTATCAACACACGACACAAACCAATTCGGGAGGCATCACAATAATACACAACAAACTCTTCCAACCCTTCTGACAGAGACAAGATAGGAGCGAACCCAAGATTATCCTTCAAGGTTTGGAAACACTTTTCACACTCATTGGTCTACACAAATCTAGCCTTTTTTTAGTTAATTGAAGAGAACCCATTTAGAAATCTCTGATAGTAACCCGCTAAGCCCAAGAAGCTTCCAATATCCGATGGGTTCAATGGTCTAGGCCAATTTCTAATCACATTCTTCCTTTTAGGATCCACCTTAATACCATCCCCCGACACCACATGACCTAGAAAGGCAACCACTTTCAACAAAAATTCATACTTCTCATATTTAGCATACTTCTCTTCCCACAATCTTTGTAGCAGTACCCCCTCAAATGAGCCACATGCTTTTCCTCAGTATGAGAATAAATCAAAATATCATCATTTAAAACCACCACAAATAAATCAAGGTAAGGTTTAAAGACCCTACGATCCATGAAGATAGCTGATGCATTGGTCAACCCAAAAGACATAACCATAAATTCATAATGCAGATACCTAGTCCGGAAGGCTGTCTTGGGAATGTCACAGTCCCTCACTTTCGGTTGATGATAGTCGGACCAAATATCAATCCTAGAGAATTTACTAGCCCCTTGAAGTTTGTCAAACAAATAATTAATTCTTGGGAGAGGGTACTTATTCTTGACGTACACATTCTAATAGACCCATCCTTATTTTTCACAAACAACACATATGCACCCCAAAGTGATTGGCTAGGCCTAATAAAAGCCTTCTCCAATAAGTCCCTTAATTGCTCCTTCAACACCTTTAACTCCGCCGAGGCCAAACGGTAAGGCGGTATAAAAATGGGTTGGGTATCGGGAAGGAGGTCTATACCAAAGTCTATTTCTCTTTCTAGAAGAACACCGGGAAGGTTATTTGGAAAGAAATCTAGAAACTCATTAACCACTGGAAACAATTATATAGAAAGGACTTTAGGCTCAGCATTCCTAACCCTCACAATATGATAAAGACACCCCTTAGAGATAAATTTTTGGGCTTTAATGCAAGAGATAAACTTGCCGCTAACCACCATCATGACTCTCCCACTCAAGGACAGGTTCATTTGGGAATTGGAATTTGACGCAACGGGTTCTACAATCAATAGATGGATAATATGCATGCAGCTAATCAATCCTAAGAATAACATCAAAATAAACCATATACAACTCAACAAGATTACAAGACAATATTTTATGCAAGATGCAAATGGGACAATTTCTATTGACCTTACTAGCAACAATAGATGCACCAATGACCTCATAAGACTCACACAACAATTTGGGCTCAACATGAAAATTTTTAGCAATAAGAGGAGTAACAAAACAAAGATTGCATTTCACGACCCAAAGCCTAGGGCCTAGACGTGACACAGCGAATGGGGAACCCAAAGGAACCCCAAACAGTCCTCTCAACTTATCATCACACATCATTGATCGCGGAAGCATGTAAAGACATAAAACAAGCATTAGGGGCAAAGGGGCTAATGGGGTAGCTTGCCAAAACATCAACCTCAAAGACAAAGAGTAATGGCTCATATCATAATTACACAACTTGTCCAACAAATACATCTAAATACATAGATAGAGAGGGGACGAAGACAAAGTAAATGAGCTTACGTTTATAGTCAAAATAGAACATAAGAAAGTATCTAAATACATAGATAATAGCAATCATAGGCTAAGGTTCCCGAAATAGAGGACTCACCAACAAACTTAGAATAGCACCGACTAGCCATGTGGAGGAGGAGGATGATCAACTCAAGCGCCAGTCCCTACATGGTGATATTATGTAGGCAAGAGTATACATTAGTACGTTTGAATATAATAAGTATGTGGGGTGTAATACAATAATAGATAGACATCATACTAAAAATGCATATATTAGATGATAAACATAGTATAACAATTGGCATGTATGATCATTGCATAAGTTAAATGTTCTTTCAATAACTCATGTTCATGTAAGATATCATATGTGTAGAAGAGACCAAGCCAGAATCCCAACTATTGTTGGGAGATTCCATTCACACCTGGACACCCTAGTCGCAAGGTACTAAACCACTCACATGGTTGATGCCATTCATACCAGGACACCCTGTTGGCAAGGAATATACCTATCACATGGTTATCAGGGCTCCTATATCCCCCGGATCAGGCATGGTCTAATGCAACACATTATATAGAACATGATGTACATAATTTGATTTCATCATCATAACATCAATCATATCATATCTCATGCTTTGGACCTTCAATTCCTCAAGAAAACATAACTGGACATTTTACCGAACACCTTAGGGATGTACAATGGAGGTGAAATACCATGCCATTTTGAGATGAAATCACACAAGAAAAACTATAGTAAAACCATCAATCAACACCTTGCAATACACCCAGACATTGACATCAAAACCCCTCATCAAATCCAACATTAAATCATAGATTTAGAGCTCAAAACATGCTAAAACAACCATACATTCATGAACTAAAATCATTGTGTAGTAAATTTCTCAATATACAAGACCTACATGTAAAATCAACTTTAAATCATGCAACATTAGTAAAAATGAGGCTTAGACACAGTGGGTGAAAGAACTCACTAATTCAACACCACAGACCTTAGCTTTGGAGAATTTCCTAGTGAAAATTGAAGATGGAGGCTTGAAGCTTGAAGAAAATCCTTAATTCCAGACAAGGGATCTGGGACTTGAATTTTGGAGTGAAAATATGGCTACGTGTTTTGGGGAATATTGGGAAATGTTTAGGATGATATAAGGGTGAAATTTGGCTAAGTATAGATAAAAACACATTTGGGAAACTTGGGCCCAACACTTAGAATATTTTGTACCGCACAGGAAAACACTGTCAGGCAAAATACACCTCTCTGCGTCATGGAGAGGATGTGGAGAAGGAATTACAATAAAGTGCACTCTTGGCGCATCGCTGAGGGAACGCATAAACCTCACTGGAATTCGTCACTTAAAATTTTATAATTGCTAATCTTTCTTTCTTAAATCGGGGTTAAACCCTTTGTCACCTAATTTTGACCCCATGATCACAAATATCAAGTTAGATTTTCAAAATAACGAACGAATTTTGAAATATATGTAAATTAAAATTATGGGCATTACGAGGCATATTTTTGGGCACTTTTGGGGTCGTTTCAATATCTACCCCTTGTGAACATTCATCCCCAAATGCAAAAGAGACGTATAAGACAAGAGTGATAATGTACAAATTTTTCCCAACAAGAATGCGATATAACACGTAAAACACCATTTTCAAATTCTCAACATAAGTGTAAAATCAGCTTAAGTTTACCCACTTAAACATGAATGCATATGAATGATATAGGGACTGAAGTGTAAGACTTGAAGTCACATATGGGACATAGGATTAGTACCTTACTCTTGAGTGGAGTGGAAAAGATAAGGATACCGCTTTTGCATATCTGTTTCGACATCCCATATAGCGCTTACAACTTGTTGGTTACTCCATAGGACCTTAACGGATGGCACCTCCTTGTTCCTCAATCTCTTTACTAGCCTATACAAGATCAGAACCTGAACCTCCTCACAATTTATCCTCAATAGCTCCCACAACATCAAGAGACACAATAGCATTAGCATCACCAACACATTTTCTCAATATAAAGACATGAAACACCAGGTGAACCAAGTTCATTTCACTAGGCAACTACAGCTCATAAGCTACCTTGCCAATCCTCTCTATCAGCTCATAAGGACCAATATACCTTGGACTCAACTTTCCCTTTTTACCAAAATGGATCACACCTTTCATTGGAGAAACCTTCAAATAGACCCAATCACCCACTTTGAATTCAAGGTCTCTTTTTCTCATATTGTCATAGGATTTTTGACGACTTTGGGTTGTGCTCAACCTTTCCCTAATCATCCTAACCTTCTTAAGAGCATCCATAACCAGATCCATCCATAATAAATCCACCTCTCCAACCTCAAACCAACACACCGGTGATCTACAATGTCTTAAAGAGCCTCAAAAGGAGCCATATCGATACTAGAGTGATAGCTATTGTTGTAGACAAAATCAATCAATGGAAATAGTCATCCCAACTACCTTTAAGCTTCAAAACACAAGCCTTAAGCATACCCTCAAGTGTTTGAACTGTCCTTTCAACTTGGCCTTCGGTTTGTGGGTGGAAGCTCATACTAAAGTGAACTTTGGTACCAAGACGCCTTTGAAAAGACCTCCAAAAGTGTGAAGTGAAAAACGTGCCTCGATCTAATATGATGGATAAAAGAACCCCATATAACATCACTAACTTATGGATATACAACCTTACATACTCTTCGGCCCCATAAGTAGTCTTGACAAGTAGAAAGTGAGTCAATTTTGTCATCTTATCAGCCACCACTCATATAGAATCAAAACCTTTTCTAGTCTTGGGCAACCCAATCACAAAATCCATATTAATTACCTCCCACTTCCAAGTAGGAATCTCTATGTCTTGGGTTAGGCCAGCTGGCCTTTGATGTTTGACTTTGACTAATTGACAACTATGGCAACTGAAATCTAGCAGTATCCCTCTTCATGCCTCCCCACCAATACATATCCCTCAAGTCTCTAAACATTTTGGTGGAACCGGGGTGGATAGAATAGGAAGAGTTATGGGCCTCATCAAGAATTCTCTCCCTAAACCATCAACACATGCCACACAAAACCTACCTTGGTATCTAAGGGCCCCATTTTTCCCATGGGAGAAAACCTCTGCTTTGCCCTCTTTCACCAAGGCCTTCAACTCAAGGAAGGAGGAGTAAAGATCTTGTTTGTCTATCACCTCATCAACCAAGGAAGATTTAGAACCATCCACAACAACTACACAATTACCTATATCTTCCAACCTACCCCATATCTAGCCAATCTATGCACCTCCCAAGCCATCTCCCTATAACTACCATCTGTATGAGCTAGTCTAGCCATAGATACCTGACTCAAAGCATCCACCGCAACATTTGTCTTTTCCAGATGATAATGCACACTCGTGTCATAATCCTTGAGAAGTTCTAGCCACCTTCCTTGTCTCAAGTTGAGATCTTTTTGTGTGAAGACATATTGAAGGATCTTATGATCGGTGAAGACATCAACTTGCGCCCCATACAAATAATGACATCAAATCTTTAATGCAAACACCACGGTGATAAATTCAAGATCATGGGTAGGGTAGATCTTTTCATGCACTTTTAGTTGCCTAGGAGCATAGTCTATGACCTTACTATTTTGCATTAGCACATAATCCAAACCAACTGTAGATGCATCACAATACACAACAAAACCCTCAACCCCATCCGATAGTGACAATATAGGAGCAGACACAAGTCTATCTTTTGATGTTTTGAAGTTTTTCTCACATTCATCAATACACTCAAACTTAACCTTCTTTTGAGTCAATTTGGTCATAGGAGAAGTAATGGAGGAGAACCCATTCACAAACCTTCTGTAGTAACCCGCAAGGCCAAAGTAAGTCCTAAAATCTGACGGGGTCAATGGTCTAGGACAATTTCTAATCACATCGATCTTCTTAGGATCCACATTAATATCATCCCCCAACACCACATGACCCATTTATGCAACTTCCTTCAACAAAAATTCACACTTGTCATATTTAGCATACAATGTCTCCTCCCTCAATCTTTGCAACACAACCCTCAAATGGCCCATATGCTCCTCCCTACTATGTGAATAGATCAATATATCATCAATGAAGACCACAACAGAGGAATCAAAGTAGGGTTTGGAGACACTATTTATTAAGTTCATGAAGATGGCCAGTGCATTAGTGAACCCAAATGATATCATAACAAACTCATAATGTCGATATCTAGTTCGGAAGGTTGTCTTGGGAATGTCACACTCTGTCACCCTCACTTGATGGTACCCGAATTGAAGATCAACATTATAGAAAAAGCTAGCCCCTTGCAATTGGTCAAACAAGTCATTAATACTTGGAAAGGATACCCATTCTTTATAGTAACCCTATTGAGTTGCCGGTAGTCAATGCACATTCTAAGTGACCCGTCTTTCTTCTTTACAAACAACACCAGTGCACCCCAAGGTGATTCACTAGGTCTAATAAATCCTTTTTCCAACAAATCTTTCAATTGTTCCTTTAATTACTTCAATTCCGTCGGGGCCATATGGTAAGGGGGGATGGAGATATGTTGAGTGTCGGGAAGGAGATCTATGCCAAAATCCATCTCCCTTTCAGGAGGGACAATGGAAAGGTCATTTGGGAAGATATATAGGAACTCGTTTACAACTGAGACCAAGTCGATGGAAGGGTTGGACTCCACATCTTTAACCCTCTCAAGATGATACAACCACACCCTAGAAATCAACTTATGGCCTTTAATGCATGAAATGAATCTACCCTTGACTACCACATCTTGACATTCCCACTCAAGGACAGGTTCATTAGAAAATTAAAACTTGACTCTATAAGTTTTACAATCGAAAGAAGCATAATATATATGCAACCAATCCATCCCAACAATGACATCAAAGTCTACCACGTCTAATTCAACAAGATCACAAGGCAACAACTTATTCAAAATTCAAATAGGACAACTCCTATAAATTTTTCTAACAACAATAGAGGCACCAATAGGAGTAGACACTTCATATGAGTCATGCAACAACTCGGGAACAACATGGAACTTTTTAGCAACAAAAGGAGTAACAAAGGAAAGAGTGGCACCCGAATAACTCAAAACATACACATCAAAGTCAAAGATTTTCAATATACCAGTAACAACATCGGGGACCTCACCAACTCTTTGCCTCCCATGCAGAGCATAAAATCGATTGTGCCTTAGGGAACCGTCTTGAGGACCACCTCTACCTAATGGAACCGTATTTGCACCCCAGACCTGGCCACACTTTCTTGGACAATCCACCCTCTTGTGACTAAGCTCCCGACATTCAAAACATGCATTTTTAACCTTCCAACATAGTCCCTTCTGATTCTTTCCACATCTAGGACACATATCCTTAGGAGCCATTCCACCCACACCATGAATCCTAAGAAGTCATTGGTAAACTTCCTATTAGTAACATGAGGAGGCCCTTGGCCTTGATGATGTCTAGAAACCTTTTGAAACCCACATTCAAAACGGGCCCTCTTGGCCTCAGGACACTTCCTCTTTCTCTACTTTTCTTTCTCCATTTGCTTAGCATAAGTCATCAACTAGGTCAAGTCCATATCACTAATTAAAAGGTGGATCGACATTCTTGACGTACCAAGTCGGAAACCCCCATAACAAACTTATTCATCCTCGACCTAGGATCGGCCACCTAGTGACTAGCATACTTTGAAAGTTGATTAAATTTTAGGGCATACTCCCTCACACACATAGCACCTTGTTTCAAGTTCATAAACTCTACCAACTTTTCCTCCCTAAGTTCAAGAGAGAAAAATCGATTAAGGAAGGCCAATTTGAAATCCTCCCAAAACACCACATTACCAACCCCCTTTTCACCCTTCTACTGCTTATACCAAATTTGGGCTACCCCTTTGAGTTGGCATGCCGCCAACTCCACCTTTTTATTTGGCCCAAAACCCATGATATTCATGATTTTGTAGACCTCATCATTGAACTCTTGTAGATCTTCATCCACCTTGGAACCAAGGAAAACTGGAGGATTCAAACTTAAAAAGTCTCTTACCCTAGCTCCCGTAGTAGTAGCATAAGGGCTTGGGCTCCTTGTTGGACTTGGTTGGCCACCACTTGAGCAAATATATTGAGGGCATCCCCGAGTTCACCATTGTTAGGTTGCTCCTCGGGAGTTTGGCCCATCTTCCTCTAGGGTTTATGATCTAGCATAGTAAACAACAACCGTTAGGGGGCAAAAACTCACTAAAACTCTATAGCACGACATAGAACATGAAGAAGGGAAAGATTTCCTAAAATGCCTCATATCTTCTTACTCATAGTCATGACGCGCTTCGCAAGCATGAATAGGACTCTATTCGATGCAGTGTGTTGGACTCTGAGGATCTACCAACCTAGTGCTCTGACACCAAGTTTGTCACAACCTAAGCATAGGGCCTAGACGTGATACGGCGAATGGGGAACCCGAAGGAACCCTAATCAAGCCTCTCAACCTGTAATCACACATCATTGGTCAAAAAAGCTTGTAAAAGACATAAAACAAGCATAAGAGAAGAAGGGGTATCTTGCCAAAGCATCAACATCAAATACAAGGAGTCATAGCTCATATCATAATTACACAACTTGTCTAACTAACACCTCTAAATACAAGATAGAGCAGGGGCCAAGACAAACTGGACTCACTCTCATGGTCAAAATAGAACATAAGAAAGTGTATCAATACATAGATAATAGCAATCATAGGCTAAGGTCCCCGAAATGGAGGACTCACCAACAAGCTTGGAATAGCACCGACTAGCCACATGGAGAAGGAGGATGATCAATTTGAGCGTCGATCCATACATTTTGATATCATATAGGCAAGAGTATGTGTTAGTACGTTTGAATATACTAAGTATGTGAGGTACAATACAACAATAGATAGACATTATATTCAAAATGCATACATTAGACAATAGGCATAATATAAGAATATGGCATGGATGGTCAATGCATCAGTAAGACATTCATTCAATAAGTCATGGTCATATAAGATATCATATGTGTAGAAGAGACCAAGCTAGAATCTCAACTATGGTTGGGAGATACCATTCACACTTGGACACCCTAGTGGCAAGATACTACACCCCTTACATGGTTGATGCTATTCACACCTTGACACCCTGGTGGAAAGGTACTACACCCCTCTCATGGTTGATGCCATTCACACTTGGACACCCTGGTGGCAAGGAACTACGCCTCTCACATGGTTGATGTCATTCACACCTGGACACCCTGTGGCAAGGTACATACCTATCCCATGGTTATTTGGACTCCTATACACCCCGAATCGAGTGTGTTCTAAAGAAGCACATTATATAAAACATATATATCATGTACATAATCTCATTTCATCATCATAACATCAATCATATCTTATCTCATGCTTTCGAGCTTCAATTCCTCAAGTAAACATAATCAAATATTTTATCAAACACCTTGGTAATGGGGGTGAAATTCCATGCAATTTAGAGATGAAATCGTGCGAGAAAATCTGTAGTAAATCCATCAATAAAAAACTTACAATAGCCCTAAGACATTCACATCAAAACCCTTCATCAAATCCAACATTAAATCCAAGATTGAGAGCTCAAAACATGCTATAACAACCATACTTTCATGAACTAAAATCATTGTGCAGTAAATTTCTCAATATATAAGACCCACATGTAAAATCAAATTTAAATCAGAAAATATTAGTAAGAAGGAGGCTTAGATACCATGGGTGAAAGGACCTAATGGTTCAACACAACATACTTTAGCTTTGGAGAAGTTCTTGGTGAAGATTGAAGATGGAGGCTTGAACTTGAAGAGAATCTTTAATTCCGTATGATGGTTTTGGGACTTGAAGTTTTCAGTGAAAGTATGGCTAAGTGTTTTGGGGAGTATTGGGAAATGTTTAGGAAGATATAAGGGTGAAATTTGGCTAAGTATAGATAAAAACACGTTTGGGAAACTTGGGTCTAACACATAGAATATTTTGGACCGCATAGGAAAACACTCCAGGCAAACACCTCTCCGCATTGTGGGGAGGACACGAAGAAGGAATTACACTGAAGCATGTCCTTGGTGAATCACAGAGGGAACGCATAAACCTCACTGGAATTCGTCACTTAAAATTTTATAATTGCTAATCTTTCGCTCTGAAATTGGGGTTAGACCCTTTTTCACCTAATATTGACCCCCTGATCACAAATATGAAGTCAAATTTCTGAAATAACAAATAGATTTTGAGATATATGGAAATTAAAATTTTGGGCATTCTAAGGCACATTTTTGGGCACGTTTAGGTCGTTTCATGGCACTTGGATCTATCAATGCATAAACATCAAAATCAATGACTTTTAACATACCGGTGACGATATCGAGCACCTCATGAATCCCTTTCCACCCATGGAGAGAATAAAATCGATTGTACCTTGGGGCACCACCTTGTTGGCCTCCTCTACCCAATGGAACCGCATTAGCACCCCTGCCTTGAGGACGAACATCCTTACCCTTGTTGCGATTTCGTGGACAATCAATCATCTTGTGGCTACTACCCCACAACCGAAACAAGCATTGGTATCCCTCAAGCATGGGCCATAATGACCCCTACCACATATTGGACACATAAGTCTAGGTATCACACCACCCTCTTGGGACCTTAGCCAGTCATTGGCAAATTTCCTACCAGGAGCATGAAAAAACCCTTGGCCTCGGTGAAATCAGGAACCCTTGTGATTGTGCAACTTACTAATCAAAATAGGCCATCTTGGCCTTATAACCCCTTCTCTTCCTTAATTTCTCCCCCACCAATTGTACGGCATAAGTCATCAAGCGCGACAAATCCATGTCATTAATTAACATGGTGGTACGACATTCTTCATTCACCAAATTGGATACATCCATTACAAATATATTCATTCTAGACCTCGAGTCGGCAATCAAGTGTGGAGCATATTTTTAGAGTTGGTTGAACTTGAGGGCATACTCCCTCACACTTATAGATTGTTGCTTCAAGTTCATAAAATCCATCATTTTGGCCTCTCTAAGTTCAAGACTGAAGAACCGCCTTAAACCTCCTCCTATAGAACCACATTTTTGTTCCCCTTCTCCTCCTTCCATTGTGTGTACCATATTTGAGCCGCCCCCTTGAGTTGGTAATCCACCAACTCCACCTTCTCTTCCGACCTCATGCCCATGAGAGCCAATATTTTGTAAACCTCATCAATAAATTCTTAAGGGTCCTCATCCGCCTTAGATGCATTGAATTCTGGTAGGTTCATCCTCATAAAGTCCCTCACCCGAGATGCTGGAGTAGGGGCATGAGGGACTTAGGCAACATGGTTGTCTTGGTTAGCCAAAACTTGATCTAGAAAAGTTAGAGCGTCTTGGAGCTCACCATGAGCCAGTTGTTCCTCAGGTGTGCAGGCTCTTTTTCCTCTCGTGTTAGGCATGATCTAGCATAGCAAAGAACAATCATTACAGGGGAAAACCTTGCCTTAACTTCTATAGCACGACATAAAGTAAGAAGAAGGGAAACATTTCCTAAAATGCCTCACAGCTCATACTCAAAGTTGCGGAGAACAACAGAACCATGAATAAGAGTCTAATCAATGTGGTGTGTTGGATTCCAAGGACCATTAACAAGTTAGTTCTTTGATAGCATGTTTTTCACGACCTAATCCTAGGGCCTAGAGGTGACAAGAAAAATAGGGAACCCGAAGGGACCTATCACAACCCAAGCCTAGGGCCTAGACGTGATACGGCACATAGGGAACCTGAAGGGACTAGATGTAAATGAGAAGAGTACTCATAAAAAAGATCACTCCAAACAAGAATGCATCAACACACTCAAAACATCATTCTCAAAATCTCAACATAACTGTCAAATCACCACGAACTTGATAATATGAACATGAATGTATGCAAATGACTTAGAATTACATAGAAGACTTAGAATTATTACTTTCAGGCTTGAGTAGGATGGAAAATATAGGGGTATTGATTTTGCATACACATTTCGGCCTCCCAAGTAGCACTTTCAACTTGTTGGTTCTTCCATAGGACCTTACCGGAAGGAACATCCTTGTTCATCAACCTCTTCACTTGCCTATCCAAATCTCTACTGGAACTTTTTCTTACGTCAAGTTGTCTTCAACAACCCCACAATATCAAGAGGCACAATAGCATGAGGATCACCCACACACTTCCTCAACATAGACACATGGAACACCGGGTGAACCAATTATGTTTCACTAGGTAATTCCAACTCATAGGCCACCTTACTAATCCTTCTCATCAGACTATAAGGACCCACATATATAGGGCTCAACTTGCCCTTCTTACCAAAATGAACCACACCCTTTATGGGTGACACTTTTGAATAAATCCAATCACCAACCTTGAATTCAAGGTCCCTTCTCCTCACATTGGCATAAGACTTTTGGTGACTTCAGGCTGTTTTCAACCTTTATCTAATCATCCTTACCTTCTCCATAGCATACATAACCAAATCTGAACCCAATAAAGCCACCTCTGAAACCTCAAACCACCCAACCAGTGATCTACAATGGCTACCACAGAGATCCTCAAAAAGAGCCATACCAATACTAGAATGATATCTATTTTTATATGCAAACTAAATCAATTGATTATGATCATCCCAACTACCCTTAAGCTCCAATAGACAAGCCCTAAGCATGTCCTCAAGTATTTGGATAGTTCATTCGACTTGGCCATCCTTTTGAGGGTGAAAGGTCGTACTAAGCTTTACTTTAGTTCCAAGACCTCTTTAGAAGGACCTCAAAAAGTGGTAAGTGAATTGCGAACCACGATCAGATATGATGGACAAAGGAACCGCATACAACCTCAACAAGTCATGAATGTACAACCTAGCATGATCTTCAGCCCCATATGTAGTCTTAACCGGCAAAAATTGAGCTGATATCATCCTATCAACCATAATACACATGGAATCAAAACCCTTTCAAGTCTTGGGCAACCCAACTACCAAATCCATATTAATCTCTTCCCACTTCCAAGTAGGAATCTCTATGTCTTGGGTTAGGCCACAAGGCCTTTGATGTATGACTTTGACTTGTAGGCAACTATGGCAACTGAATACAAATTTAGCAATGTCCCTATTCATGCCTTCCCACCAATATACCTCTCTCAAATCCTTGTACATCTTAGTAGACCTGAGGTGAACAGAGTAAGAAGAATTATGAGCCTCATCAAGGATCTTTTCCCTCAAGGTATTAACACAAGGCACACACAACCTACCTTGGTACCTAAGGGCACCATCTCCCTCCACCTTTCCCCCTTTCACCAAGGACTTCAATCCTAACAAGGAGAGGTCAAGCTCTTGCTTATCTTTCACCTCCTTAACAAAAGAAGATTTAGAACCATCAATAATAATAACACCACCAATATCAATCTCTTCTAACCTAACTCCAAATCTAGCCAACCAGTGGACCTCCTTAGCAACCTCTATGCCACCATCATCAACATGACGTAGGCTACTTATAGACACCCTACTCAAAGAATCCACCACCACATTAGCCTTATCAGGATGATAATGCACACTCATATCATAATCCTTAAGAAATTTTAACCACTTTCTTTGCCTCAAATTGAGATCTGTTTAGGTGAAGATATATTGGAGGCTATTAAGATCGGTGAACACATCAACATGCACCCCATACAAATAGTGATACCAAATTTTCAATACAAAGACCACGGTGGCTAACTCAACATCATGGGTAGGATAATTCTTTTCATGCACTTTGAGTTGCCTCAAAGCATAGGCTATGACCTTACCATTTTGCATAGAACGCAACCTAAACTAACTAAAAGCATCACAATACACCACAAACCCCTTTAGACCTTCTGGTAGTGACAATATAGGAGATGACACAAGCTTATCTTGCAAGGTTTGGAAGCTCCTTTCACACTCATCCATCCACACAAACATAGCCTTCTTTTTGGTCAATTTTTTAATGGGAGAAGAAATAGAAGAGAACTCATTCATAAATCCCTGATAGTAGACTCCCTGCTAACACTAGTGAACATTCAAATATCTGTCCGACATTCATTCGTGTAACCGGCTAAGCCCAAGAAGCTCCTAATATCCAACTAGATCAATGGTCTAGGATAATATCTAATCACATCCGTCTTATTAGGATCCACACCATCCCCCAACACCACATACAAAGCCAACTTCTTTCAACAAAAATTCACACTTCTCATGTTTAGCATACAATTTCTCTTCCCTCAATCTTTGTAACTACCCCCAAATGATCCATATGCTCCTCCTCGCTATGTGAGTTATTTCAAAATATCATCAGTGAATACCATAACAAACGAATCAAGCTAGGATTTGAAGACCCTATTCATAAGATCCATGAAGATAGCTGGTGCATTATTCAACCCAAAGGACATCACAACAAACTCATAATGCCCATACCTAGTCTAGAAGGTCGTCTTAGGAATATCACATACCCTCACCTTCTCTTGATGGTACCCAGACTGAAAATCAATCTTAGAGAAGTGGCTAGTCCCTTGCAATTGGTCATACAAATCATCTATCCTTGGAAGAGGAAACCTATTCTTGATGGTGACCCTATTAAGTTGTCGGTAGTCAATACACATTCTAAGAGACCTATCCTTCTTTTTCACAAACAATATCGGTGCACCCCAAGGTGATTGGCTGGGCTTAATAAAACCCTTCTCCATAAATCCCTCATTTGCTTTTCAACAACTTTAACTCCGTTGGGGCCATATGGTGATGGAAAATTGAAATGGATTGATTATTGGAGAGGAGATCTATTCCAAAATTAATCTTCCTTTCGGCTGTAACACTAGGGAGGCCATTTGGAAAGACATCAAAAAACTTATTTACAACCGAAACTGACTCTATGGGAAGGACTTTGGACTCCACATCTCTAACCCTCACAAGATGGTAAATATACCCCTTAGAAATTAACTTACGGGCTTTAATGCAAGAGATGAACCTACCCTTGACCACTACATCATGACTCTCCCACTCAAGGACGAGTACATTAGGGAATTGAAATATGACCCCATGGTTTCTACAATCGACAGAGGCATAGTATGTATGCAACCAATCCATCCTAAGAACGACATCAAAATCAACCATATCCAACTTAACAAGAGCATAGGGCAATATTTTATGCAAAATGCAAATGGGACAATTCCTATAGACCTTTCTAGCAACAGTAGATGCACCAATAGGAGTAGACATCTTGTATGACTCACACAACAATTCAGGCTCAACATGAAACTTTTTGGCAACAAAGGGGTTAACAAAATAAAGAGTGGCACACAGATCAATCAGTGCATACAAATCAAAATCAGAGACTTTCAATGTACTGGTAACAACATCGGCCACCTCATCGACCCCTTCCCTCCCATGTGAGCATAAAATTGATTATGCCTTGGGGAACTATCTTGTCATCCACCTCTCCCAGAAGGAACTGCATTAGTACCCTATGGATAAACCTCCTTAACCTTGCTGCGATTTTGAGGGCAATCTAACATTTTTTGCCCAACTTCCCCAATAGCCATAACACGTATTAATATCCCTCAAACACGGGCTACTATTACCCTTACCATATTACAGATACCCACCATTAGGAACCACACCCCAATACCTTGGGCCCTTGGAAAATCATTGGCAACTCTCTTTGAAAATGCATAAGAAGATCCTTGGCCTTGATGGAACGACCTACCGTTTTAACTATGGAACTATCTCTCAAAACGGGCCCTCTTGGCGTCATGACCATTTCTCTTCCTCAACTTCTCCTCCATTTATTTGGCATAGGTCATCAAATGGGGAAAATCCATATCACTAATCAATATAGTGGACCAGCACTCCTCACTCACCAAGTCGGAAACACCCACCATAAATTTATTCATCCTAGACCTTGAGTCAGTCACCAAGTGTGGGTATACTTTGATAGTAGGTTGAACTCGAGGGGATACTCCCTCACACTCATGGACCCTTGTCTAAAATTCATAAATACCACCAATTTTTCTTCTCGATGCTCAAGAGGGAAGAACCAATTAATGAAAAACTGCCTTAAACTCCTCCCAAAGAACCACATTCTTGACCCCCTTCTCTTATTACAATTGATTTTACCATATTTCTGCTACCCCTTTGAGTTGGTAGGCCTTCAACTCCGTCTTATCCTCCGATCTCACACCCATGATAGCCAAAATCTTGTAAACCTCATTAATGAATTCTTAGGGATCCTCATTCACCTTTGATCCATAGAATTTCGGGGGACTCATCCTCATTAAATCTGTCACCTGAGATGTCGATTTAGGAGAATGAGGGGCTTGGGTCCCTTCATTGACTTGATTAGCCATAACTTGTGCAGGCAAAGTTGGAGAATCCTGAAGCTCTCCATGAGCTAGTTTTTCCTCTAGTGTGCAGGCTCTTCTTCCTCTAGGGATGATCTAGCATAACAAAGGACAATTATTGAGGGGAAAACCTTAACTCAACTATTATAGAACGACATACAATAAGAATAAGGGAAACATTTCCTAAACACCTCATACACTCTAGCTCAAAGTTGTAGGACACAACACAACACCGAACAAGACTCAAATCGACGAGGTGTGTTGGATGTCGAGGACCTAACAACCTAGCACTCTGATACCAAGTTTATCACGACCCAATCTTGGGCCTAGACATGACACAACACATGTGGTATCCAAAAGGACCCCAAGCAAGCCTCTTAAGATATCATTATACATCCTTGGTTGCGGAAGCAATAAAATACAACAATAGATAGTAAATAGGGACAATGAGGCTAAGGGACAACTTTCATAACATTAACATAAAGAGTCAAGAGAGAGTCAAAGCTCAAAGCATAATGCAAAACATGTCCAACAACACCTCTACGACTTAGAAACATAGCTAGGGCCAAGGCAAGATACCAGGCTCACCCTCAGAGTCAACATATAGATAAAAGAGAATAGTCTTAGGACATAGTATGAGATCATAAACATCATCGTCAAAATGGAGGACTCACAAAAGATCTTGAGAGAAGTCGTACTAGCCATGCAGAGGAGGATGACCAAGTGGGAATCCGATTCCTACACTGTGACATCATGTAGGCATGGCATATGTGTTAGTACATTCGAATGTACTAAGTATGTAGGATGCAATACAACAAGTGATATGCATCACAAGCAAAATGCCTAACATAGGCAATGAGTAAGCATATAGCAATATGGCATGTATGAATGATTTTTGAAGTAAAACCATGCTCATATAGAACATAATAAATTTGTAAGGAAAGACCATTATTAGTTCATATCCAAATCCTACCACCCCCTCAGAGAGATAAATGAGGTATAAACTCCTCAATAGGTTGATGAGATATGAATCCCTAAACATGCTTGATGAGGTACAAACCCCCCCAACATGGCTAATGGAGTACAAACCCACCAACGTAGTTATCAAGGTACAAACCCTATGACATGGTTGCACGGCCCTACCACCTGCCAAGTGAGGTGATCGAGGTATAAACCCCTCAACTAGGTTATCCGAGCCTACATGCCCATGAGTGAGGCTTGGTCAATTCCAAGCACTATTGATATAATATCGTATACATACATTCCTTTCATCAGCATGTAGTCATTCAACTCATAAGACATGCATTGGACCTTCAATTCCTCAAGAATTCATAATCTAGACATTTTATGAAACAGTTGGCGGGTGTGTAGTGTAAGTGTAAAACCATGTAATTCAACAGTGAAATCATGCTATAAAATTCAATGTAAAACCATTAATAGATACTTGGAAACACCTTCAAGCCATACACCTCAAAACCCTTCATCAAATCTCATAATAAACCTTAGATTCATAGCTAAAAACATGTTAAAACAGTCACAATTTCATAAAACCCCAAAATAGTGTGCAGTGAAATTCATAATAAGCAAGACCCATGAGCAAATCAACTTTAAATCATACAATTTTAGGTAAAAAAAAGCTTGGGTATCATGGGTGAAAGAAACCCACATACCTGACTTTGGAAAATCCTTCAAGAAGATTGGAGATGGAGACTTGAAGCTTGAATGAGAATCTTAAGATCTGGATGATTTTTTGGGACTTGAAATTTGGAGATGAAATATTATCTAAGTGTTTGAGAGAGTATTTGGGAATTTCTTGAATGATACGAGGATAAAATATATCTAAATATTGGCATTTTCATGCATGGGAACACTTAGGCCCGAGACCTAATAGTCTTGGGTCGAGATAGAAAACTGGCCACAAAAATACACAGACACCTTGGCACGTCTCGCTAGGGGCGCGTATCATCTTTGGAAATCGCATTTTGGCAATTTTCAAATTTGTCTATGGTTGCTATTAGATCAAGGTTAGTCCTTTTTTCCACTCAATTTGGCCACCTGAATAAGAATATGAAGTCGGATTTTTGATATCACATGGATTTTGAGATATATGAAAATTACAATTCTGGGAACTTTTGAGAAACATTTTCGGGCCCTTTTTCGGGTTGTTTCAAGACCCCAATTAAGCCTCTTAACATATCATTATACATATTTGCTTGCATAAGCAATAAAATAACAATATTAGGTAAAATGGGGTAATACAACGCTAAGGGACATCTTTCATAACATAAAATATCAGAGAGTCAAAGAGTGAAAAGGCTCATAGCATCATTACATAACTTGTCCAACAACACCTCTAAACATAGAACTTAGTGAGGGCCAAGAGAATCAACCAGGCTCACCCTCATAGTCAAAGCATGCAATAAAGGAAAGAAAGTCTATACATAGAATAAATGAAGAGAAATATGTCCTCCCTATTGAGAACTCACCAACTTGCTTTGAGAGATATCGCCCTAGCCACGTGAAGGAGGAGGATGATCAAGTGGGGCTCCGGTTCCTGCATGGTAACATCATATAGGTGTAGAGTATGTGTTAGTACATTTGAATGTACTAAGTATATTGGATGCAATGCAACAATAGATAGGAAACATCATCAAAATGTATAATTATAAGCAAGGGATAAGTAAAATAACAACATGGCATACATGATCATTGATTGACGTAAGACATGCTTGTATAAAACATATTACATGTGTAAGAAAAGGCTATTATCATAGACAAAGAAAACTATTACTTGGAATCCAAGGTATCACCCCCTTTGAAGGTGATTGAGGTATCTACCCCTCAATTGGTAGATAGGCATAGAACCCCCCTTCAAAGTGGCCAAGGTATATACCCAACAACATTGTAGACGGGCATAGCACCCCTCATCAAAGTTTTGAAGGTACATAACCCTCAACATAGTATATGGGCATAGCACCCTCCATCAAAGTGATCATGGTATATACCCCTCAATATGGTAGATACGTATAGCATCCTAACCAAAGTGGTTGAGGCATATCACTCCCCTACCTTAACAAGGTGTGGTCAACTGGCAACAGTATATATATTTTTGACGAATTGAATACATACGTGCAATTTCTTTAACATCATAAAGTCACTTGACTCAAAATCCATACAACATATCATTAATAACTCAAAAATCCTTAATTGGACATTTTATTTAAAACTTGGTGGGTGTAAAATGATAGTTCAAAATCATGCAATTCAAGGGTAAGGTCATGTGAGATAACTCAAGGTGAATCAACCCTCCAACACTTGGTAACACCCTCATGTAAGATACATTGAAACCCCTCACCAATTCTCAAAATAAATCAAAGATTCATAGCTCAAAACATGCATAAACAATCAAAGTTATATGAAACCCCAACATAGTTTTATTGTCAATTTCATAATAAGAGATACTTATAGATAAACCAACTTTAAAACATCCAATTTACTTAAAAGAAATGTTGGGCACCATGGGAGAAAGGGCCTAATAGCTGAAAACCACATACCTTAAATTTGGGGATTCCCTTGATGAAGATTTGAGAGAGAACTTGAATCTTGAATGATATTTTTGAGATCTAGAAATGAGTTTGGGATACTTGAATTTGGTTGAAATATTTGGCTAAGTATCAGAGAGGGTTTTGTGATAGTCTTGAGTGATATGGAGTTGAAAAATAACAAAGTATGGGTGTTTTTACGCATAGAATGGCATGGGTCAAAGACCCCAAAAGCCTTAGGCCGAAATAGAAAAACTAGCAACAAAATACATATCTATGCGCCCCTGATGCGTTGCGCCTCGAGCGCGAATCAACGCTAGATAAGAATTCTTTTAGAAAATGAAATTTTTCTATGGTTGATCTAAAATTAGAGTTATACCCATTTCCCAATCAATCTTTCCCCTGATCACGAATATGAAGTCAGATTTTTGATATCACGCGTGAATTTTGAGATATACAGAAACTACGATTATGGATATTTTTTAGGCTCATTTTCAGGCATTTTTAGGGCATTTCACAATTGAGGGTTTGTTGGAGAAGGGTTTCATAAGGCCAACTAAGTCACCTTGGGGTGCACTGGTGTTATTTGTGAAGAAAAAGGATGGTTCCCTTAGAATGTGCATTGACTATCAGCAACTTAATAGAGTTACCATGAAAAACAAGTACCTTCTACCAAGGATTGATGACCTTTTTGATCAACTACAAGGGGTTATTCACATTTCTAAGATTGACCTTCGGTTCGGATACCACCAAATAAAGGTGAGGGAGTGTGATATTCCCAAGACGACTTTTCTAACTAGGTATGGGCACTTGGAATTTGTGGTTATGTCTTTTGGGTTAACTAATGCACCGGCTATACTTATGGATATCATGAATAGGGTCTTCAAACTTACCTTGATATATTTGTGGTGATCTTTTATTAATGATATATTGATTTATTCCCAAAATGAGGAAGAACATGTGGTCACTTGAGGGTGGTGTTGCAAATCTTGAGGGATGAGAGGGTATTTGCTAAATATGAAAAATGTGAGTTTTGGTTGAAAGAAGTTGCTTTTTTAGGGCATGTGGTGTCGACTGATGGCATTAAGGTGGATCCTAAGAAGACGGAGGTGATAAAAAATTGGCCTAAACCCTTGACTCCGTTAGATACTAGGAGTTTCTTGCATTTGGTAGGTTACTATCTGAGGTTTGTGAATGGCTTTTCTTCTATTGTATCTCCTATGACAAAGTTGACCCAAAAAGGCAAAATTTGTTTGGACCAATGAATGTTAAAAGAGTTTTCAAACTTTTAAAGAAAATCTTGTCTCCACTCCAAACTTGGCTCTACAAGATGGGTTGGAAGGGTTTGTGGTTTATTGTGACGCCTCAAGAATTGATTTAGCATGCTTTTTGATGCAAAATGGCAAGGTAATTGCATATGCCTCTAGGAAACTTAAGGTGCATAAGCAGAATTATCCCACCCACGATCTTGAATTGGTGGCCATAGTGTTTGCTTTGAAAATTTGGTGTCACTACTTGTATGGGGTTCATGTTGATGTGTTTACCGACCATTAGAGTCTCTAATATGTGTTCACACAAAATAGTCTTAACTTGAGACAAAGAAGGTGTTTAGATCTCATATGATATGAGTGTGTATTATCATCCCGACAAAGCTAATATAGTGGCTGATGCTCTACGTAGAATGTCCATGGGTAGTCTAGCTCATAACTATGATAGTGACAAAGAAGTGGCTAGAGAAGTTCGCAGGTTGGCTAGGCGGGGGGTTAGGTTGGACGAAGTTGAAAATGATGGTGTAGTGGTTGTTGATGGTTCTAAATATTCTTTGTTTGAGGAAGCAAAGTCAAAAGAAGACCTTGACCCCGCCATGCTAGATTTGAAGGCCTTGGTGAAGGATAGTAAAGTGGAGGTTTTCTCCCAAGGGGGAGATGGTGCCGTTAGGTACTAAGGTAGGTTGTGTGTGCCTGATATTGATTACTTGAGAGAGTTGATTTTGAAGGAGGCCCATAATTTATCTTATTCTATTCATCCCTATTCTACAAAGATGTATAGAGACTTAAGGGAGGTGTATTGGTGGGATGGTATGGAGAGGGATATTGCCAAGTTCGTATCCAGATGTCACAATTGTCAACAAGTGAAAGCCGAACATTAAAGGTCGAGTGGCATAGCCCAAGATATAGAGATTCCGACTTGGAAACGGGAAGAGATCAACATGGATTTTATGGCTGGGTTGCCTAAGACGAGGAGACATTTTGACCATATTTAGGGTGTTGTGGATAGAATGGCGAAGTCGACTCTTTTTTTATCGATTACCCACTTATGGTGCCAAAGATTATTGCAAGTGGTATATTTATGAATTGGTTAGATTGCATGGGGTGCCCTTGTCTATCATTCCGGATCATGGTGTCAATTCCCTTCTCATTTTTGGAGGTCCTTCCAAAGAGGTCTTGGTACCAAGGTCAAGCTTAGCATGGCTTTTCATCCTCAAATGGATGGTCAAGCCAAAAGAACTATCAAAACTCTTGAGGATATACTTAGTACTTGTGTTTTGATTTTTAAGGGTAGTTGGGATGAACATCTTCCACTTATTAAGTTTGTTTACAACAATAGCTACCACTCAAGCATTGGCATGGCTCCCTTTGAAGATTTATGTGGTAAGTGTTGTAGATCCCTGGTTGGGTGGTTTGATGTGGGGAGATGGCTTTGCTAGTTCTGGATTAGGTTATGGAAGCCTTGGAGAAGGTGGGGTTGATAAAGGAAAGGTTGAAGATAGTCCAAAGCAGACAAAAGTCCTACTTCGACGTGAAATGAAGTGATCTTGAGTTTTATGTTTGTGATTGGGTTTACTTGAAAGTCTCACCCATAAAAGGTGTAGTTTGGTTTGGCAAGAAATGGAAGTTGATCCCAAGGTTTATAGGTCCCTATACAGTTTTGAGAAGAGTTGGTAAGATTGCATATAAGTTGGTGTTGCCTATGGAGATGAATATGGTTCATCCACTCTTATACGTGTCCATGTTGAGGTAGTGTGTGGGAGACCCAATTGCAATAGTTCCCTTAGAGGTTGAGGTTATTGTAGAAGATAATTTGACTTATGAGGAGGTCCTGGAGGAGATTTTGAATAGACAAGTGAACAGGTTGATAAACAAAGATGTAGCTTCCGTCAAGGTCCTCTAGAGGAATCAACAAGTTGAAAGTGCCATATGGGAAGCCGAAGCGGACATGAAAAAGTGATAACCATATCTCTTCAACTCTACTCAAGCCAAAGGTAATAACTTAAGTCCTATCTATGATTTCAAGTCTTAAGTTTTATTCCTCATGTCATTTTTTTAAGCATTCATGTTTATGGTAACAACTTTATGGTGATTTTTGACATTCGTGTTGAAATTTTTGAAAATAATGTTTAAGTGCATTTGTTGCATTCATGTTAGGCTGAAATCATCATAAATTACTTCTCTTACGCATGTTTCTTCGACGTTCTAGAATGAATGCTCCCAAGGGAGAGATATTGAAAGACCCCTCATGTACTTTGGAATGCCCCACAATCGTAATTTCTATATATCATGAATTAGTGCGTGATTCGAAACTCCGACTTCATATTCTTCATAAGGGGGCAAAATTGAATGAGAAATGGGTATAACTTAAATCTTAGAGGACCCATAATGAAAAATATTTTTTGCTAATTTTTTGAATTCCAATGTTTTTCGCGCCCTGGTTCACGATGTGCCAAGGGCGCAAACTAGTGTGTTTTGCTTTCCGCGTCTGGCCCTCATCATGCCTGTGGTACAGACTAGTGTATTATTTTTCTTGGTTTTCTAAATTCTCCTAAGGGTATTGGGGTCATAGCCCCAAGCCCAGTTAAATGTGAAATCACCTATACTTAGCCATTTTTCAACTCTATAACTCACAAAACCCTCTCTCAAACCTATCTAAGACTCTATCAATTCTCCCATTCAAATCTAAGGATTTCAAGCTCAATTTTGGAACTGAAGGACTAATTTTAAGCTCTAAGTCTACTTCAAATTCACATCAAGGAATTCAAGGCTTATGGTATGTGGGTCTTCATCCATGGATCCTTTCACCCACAGAGCCCAACCTTCCCTTTTCATGAAAATTACATGCTTTCAAGTTGCATTATTTATGCTATCTCTTATTATGGATTATGAACGCAAATCATGTTGGGGTTTTATCAAGTATTATTGATTATACAGGGATACCTATATCAAGTTTGCTCCGTGAATTGATTATATCTATTGAGACTATGCATATTTTTAACTATGAAACTATGAATTATCATAAGATTTTGTGATGGATTTCTAGATATCCTACATTAGGGTTTTATTACAAGTTGGTGGGCTGATTTTCATTTAGTCTACTCATCTTGTTTCACTCTTGAATTGCATGATTTTGAACAAGTATTATGAATACACCACATGTTTGATAGAATGACATAAAAAGAATTCTCAAGTTATTGATGATCTGTTACATGATTTACAAGCCAAGTGACTTAATAATGATTAAGGTCTTCCAAGTATGTATTGAATTCATGAAAAGTATCTATGATGTTACAAGTATGAAGTTAAGCTATTTTCAAGATTTTTGCCTCTAGTGAGTCATCTCATATTAAAGCAAGGGTTTATGTACTATTATTATATCTCTCATGTTAAAGTTAGGATCACCATTAGAGGTCAAAAAGTTTAAGAGCTACCATGTCATGTTCTTACAAGCTATTCATGTTATGATTAAAGTATGATTATTTCAAGAATTCCGTGGGATTAGACTTAGCACCACTGAATGGGATGTCGGCGTGGACTATCTTCAAGGGTCCATACTCCTTTATTCAAACTATGTGCCAAAATATTATTACACTTCACCCTTGCTATTCTACTGGATCCATATAGTGCATTTTATCATGAAATTCTTTCCGAAATGGGTCATGTTCCCGTAAGGAAGATTACTTCATATGACATGGGTCATATTTCCATAAGGTGAAGTATGGTTTACCTTGACAAGTAGACCACCTCTTTATCAATGAGGGGTAATCATCGGGATTCCAAGTTGTAGCTCACTTGGTCTTACTCATGTCGGTTAAGGTCTCTTCCCACATATATATGGTACATTATGCAAGTCGAATGATTTACAAGCATGTTTTACTACAAGCATTGATCATTCATGCCATATTGAGATTATATATCTAGTGCTTATGATTATGCACTTCATGTATATTGGCTTATAGCATTGCACCCTGCATACCTAGTAGATTCAAATGTACTAACGCATATTATATGCCTATACGATATTACCATATAGGGGTCAGAGCTCCTTTTGATCATCATCCTCCACGTGGCTAGCTCAGTACTTCAGAGAAAAGCATTAGTGAGTCCTCAAGTCTGAGGACAATATCTATGCTACTCTTTCTATGTTGAGACTTCTTCATGTTGGAACACTTGTTATTATGAGGGTGAGTCCGGAAAGTGGTTTGGCCCCCACTCCATTCCAGGATAGAGGTATTGTCAGATACTATTATATATTTATGTCATAAGCTTGACTTTTTGTTAGATCTCGTATTTCTTAAATTAAGTATAACTATCTAATTGGGAGTATTGTTGTGAATGTTGAGTAAGTGAACTCAGGTAATTT
>JAABOM020124274.1:0-22085 GCA_011800125.2 Solanum clarkiae | reverse complement strand
TAATCAAAATTATTTATTTTAAAAATTAAAAATAACTTAGACATATAAATTAACTTATATAATCAACTTATATTGAAAATGAATTAACATAAATTAATTCGAATTTAATTTAATATAGAAACAAAAATCTAGAGTACTAATTAGCATTTTATAGTGTCTAACATCTTAAGGGTATTTTGGACATTTCAACCAAAAACGTGCTTAACAACACTTGGGTAAATTGATCAACTTGACAAGGTTCACACAAGGTATATTTTGGTTCCCACAGGGTATATTTCCAATTAGATACTTGGGTGTGCCTTTGACTTCCAAGAGATGAAGCAACATGGAATGTCAAGCTTTGATAGATAAGAATATTGGGAAAATAAGACTAGTTATGCAAGGAAACTTTCTTTTGCTGGAAGCCTACAGGTGATCTTAGTGATGTTTTTCTCCATTCATAGCTTTTGCATGTCTGTGTTGCCTCAGAAAGTTGTAAAAGAGGTGGATAAGAAGTGTAGGGAGTATCTTTGGGGGACTATGACAGATAAAAGAAAGGTGGCATTAGTATCATAGGATAGAGTATGCATACCAAATTAAGAAATATAGAGGCCTTAATATTAAAGTATGTGGAAATTGGCATGCAGCTTCATTTGGCAAACGTCTCTGGCAACTAGCTTTAAAAGAAGACTCTCTACGGGTGAAATGGATACATGGAATCTATATCAAGATAGATATCAATATTTGCAATCACAAGGACCCATTGGATAGTAGCTTGTATTGGAGAAAACTGAACACATCGAAAAACAGAAAGACACTGGTATATACTGGGATGTTATAACTTCACTGCAACAGAAGCCTATTCTATATTGAAAATCTTTATAGCACTATAAGGACGCAGGTAAAGTGGGATGTTGCTGAACTTGTTTGGAACAATGTCTCTCCTCCCAAGCATAGTTTTATTTTTGGTTAGCTGCACATCAAAGGCTACTTACGAAGAGGAGGTTAGCTCATATGAATATACATGTTGAAGATGTGTCATGCTGTCTATGTAATATACAGAAGTAGAGACAATCCAACACCTGTTCAATAACTACCAATGGTTTAGCTCAGCAAGAGATGAATTATTTCAATGCTTTGGAGTGGTTCTACTATCTGGAGGGATTAAATAAGTTATGAAAATAATCTAGTTCTACTATCTAGAGGGATTAAATAAGTTATGAAGATAATCATGAAAAGGTATTCGAAGAAAGTTAAAAAGGAAATAGTGATAGGTCTATCCTATTAGTAAAATAAGAGTTAGTAAATAAAATTCCTATTTGATAGGTCTATCCTAGTCTTTAGGGAGTTGTTTTTATGTGGGTTGTTATCTAGTTTTTAGGAGACAGCTTTGTAGGGCAATTCCTAAGATTTTCGCTTTAAGTTTGTTATGTTTTTATTTCTATATGTTGACCGCAGGGAGCAAAAGATTGTCACTTTATCGAGTACTGCTATAGCTTGCGCTTGTCAGGCTATTTGGTTGAGAAGAATTCTTGAAAAGCTATAGTTAAAACAAAAAGAGCAACTACAATTTTCTACAACAACAACTCTGCTATCAAGTTATCAAAAAATCCTATGCTACATGGAATGAGCAAGCACATTGACGTGAAGTATTATTTTTTATGAGATCTCAATGATGAAGGAACAATAGAGTAGGAAAATCGCCGAACTGAAGACCAACTCACAGATATCTTTACCAAACCTCTCAGGTTGCTTCCTTTCCAAAATTTGAGGAGGTTGATTGGAGTTGGCACTATGGAAGAGTTCCAGAAGTTGAAGTTAAACTGATTCATGAGAGCTGAGCTTTCAGTTTAATGGAGGGTGTTAGTTTAAAAGAGTCCTATAAGAGTTATTAGTAAATAAAATTCCTATTTGATAGGTCTGTCCTAGTCTTTAGGAAGTTGTTTTTACGTGGATTTTTATCTAGTTTTTAGAAGAAAGCTTTGTAGAATAATTCCTAAGTTTTTTGCTTAAGTTCATTGTGTTTTTTTGCTATATATTGACTACAGTAGCAACTTTGAAAATTATCAGTCAATAAAATTTCTTTTCATATATATTGGTTTCTTTCTCAATTCTACCTCTGCTTCTCGAGTTTGTTTAGCTATCAACTTGGAGGGCTAGAAATTGGAGATCATAAAAAGGAGTTATTGTACAAAGAATTGATATAGTAGAGAAAGTGAAACTTGAAATTGTAAACAGAATAGAGTTTTTTAAGCATTCAAGGCATGCTCATATAAGTAGGACCTTTTGGCAAAAATTTAGATGAAGTTAATTGTCTTGTTTTTCCCTTGAGGCCTGAGGTTCATCGCTAGCTGTGGTGGACAAGGTACTCTTTGATTGTATTCTTGTTTGTTAATGGTAATTCATAATATTACCCCAAAAAAATACTTAGTCACCAAATACATTAACAATTTTTTTCATCTTACACATTTTTATCAAATACATAACTATTTATTTTTAAGATAAGTTTCATCACTTTAAAAAGTGCTTTTGGAGTACTTTTTAAAAGCCACGAATATCACTGAATGATTATGTGTAAGCTAATAAAAGTAGTTCTGTCATGATCCAAGCCTCGGTCCTAGACGTGACCGGTGAATGGGAAATCCAAAGGTACCCTAAACAAACCTCATAGCATATCATTACACATCCTTGGTCATGGAAGCAATTAGAATGACAATAAGAGATAAATATAAACAAGGAAAATTAGCACTAAGGAGAAACTTCTATATCATAAACATCAAGATTCAATAGAGTCAAGCTCATAGCATAGATACATAATATATCCAACAACACCTCTACTACATAGATAAGAGTGGGGGCCAAGACAAAGCAACTGGGATCACCCTCATATTCAATACATAAGTCAAAGAGAAATTCATAGTACATAACAACAGATCATAAGTAATGTCCACAAAATGGAGGACTCACCAACAAGTTTGAGTGAAACCGTGCTACCCATGTCGGTGAAGATGCTCAAGTGGGGCTCCGGTTCTTACATGGTGATATCGTGTAGGTATAGAGTATACATTAGTACGTTGGGATATACTAAGTATGTAGGATTCAATGTAACAAGAGATAGGCAATAACCAAAATGCATAATCATAGCAAGAAATAGTACATTAGCAACATGGCATGCATGAACAATGCTTAAGGTAAAACATGCTTGTAAATCATGATCAATGAATGTAACTCATTATGGAATACATACTCAACCCTTTCTTACCAATCTTCATGAAATGGACTAAATGGCCCCACTCACCATACGGTATAACCTTTTTGGAGAGTGTTACTTATACCCCTACCGTATGACATAGTCTTTTTGGTATACAGTATGAGACTTCCCTACTTTACGATAAAATCTTTTGGGTAGGAGTCGTGATTCATTCTACTTTACGGTATGGCCTTTTCAATAAAATGTCCATATCTTACGGTATGATCTTTTCGGTAGAAACTATTAGTTATTCTACCTTACGGCATGACATTTTTGTAGGGTATCATACCTTACGATATGATCTTTTCGGACTATTAGTTATTCTACCTTACGACATGGCCTTTTTGGTAGCATGTCCATACCTTACGATATGATCTTTTTTACAGGCATGGCCTTTTTGGTAGGGTGTTCATACCTTACGATATGATCTTTCCGGTAGGAACTATTAGTTATTCTACCTTACAGCATGGCCTTTTTGGTAGGGTTTCCATACCTTATGATATGATCTTTTCGGTAGGAACTATTTGTATTCTACCTTACGGTATAGCCTTTTCGATAGGGTGTCCATACCTTACGATATGATTTTTTTGGTAGGAACTATTAGTTATTCTACCTTACGGCATGGCCTTTTCGATAGAGATCATAGAACAAGCTCATTACAACATTTCATTTCAAACAACAAGGGAAGACCTTCTCCATTTTCTCAAGAGCGCAACAAACATGGAAACCCAACAATCTACTTGCAACACCATAAGTACTCTTTCATGAAAGTAACTCATATAAACATTCCTATCATCATCATATAGTCACCATATATATACATTACTTTAATAATCAGTTCATCATCATTTCATTATTATATAATCATCATATGTCCATTCAACTCATAAGACATGCATTAGACCTTCAATTCCTCAAGAAACCATAACAGAACATTTTATCAAACACTTGGCGAATGTGTAATGGGGGTACAAGACCATACAATTTAGAGATGAAATCATCCAAGAAAATCCATTTTAAAACCATCAATCAACACCTTGCAACACCCTCAAGCAATATACACCAAAACCCCTCATCAAATCTTACAATAAATCCAAGAATTATAGCTCAAAACATAGCAAAACAATCACAAATTTACATAGCTTTATCATAGTTCAAAAATGTGTTCATATTAGTAAACTCATTTGTAAAATCAACTTTAAGTCATGCAATTGAGTAAAAAGGAGATTAGGGCATCATGGGTGAAAGGACCCAATGGTTGAAACCCACATACCTTAGCTTTAGAGAGTTTCTTGAAGAAGATTTGAAATGAAGGCTTGAAGCTTGAATGAAATCCTTAGATCCGGATGAGTTTTGGAACTCTTGAATCTTGAGGAGGACTTGGGGCTTGACTTGGTTTCCTTGAATTCCTAAAAGACTTCTTGAAAACCTTGAGAATGGATGAAAAATTTGATGAAGCTTAGAGAATTTTGAGAGGTTTTTGATTGGTTTTTAGGGATCAAAATAGCTATACAATGAGGTATTTTCGTGTATATAGATATATGGTTATTATCTAAATGCCCTAGAGTAAAAGGAACATTTTTTCGAAAGTTTTTAACTAGTTTGCATCAGGTAGGCATCGCGGACCCGTCACGGACTGCTACTGTTTTTATGAAGTATCACCAAAAATTATTTTTCTTGGCACGGACAAAATCCCACAAATTTTTCCCTCTGAACAAGAATATTTAGTCGGATTTGCAAAATTATATATGGATTTTGAGATATTAAAAAAAATACATTATAGGATCTTTCCGAGCTACGTGGAGGGTGTTTAAGTATCCACGATTTGATATATAAGGGAATTATGATTATGGGGAAATTCATAGGCAAGTGTGGGGCATTTCAATATGCCCCCCCCCCCTCCTCTTGGGAACATTCATCCCAGAATGTCAAAGTAACATACATAAGAAGAGTAATCATGAACAAATCAGCCCCAACAAGAATGCAATAATACACTTAAACACCATTTCAAAATCTTAACACAAGTGTTAAAAATCGTCATGAACGTGTCAACATGAATATGGATGTATGCAAATGACATATGGGCTGAAACATAAGACTTGAAATCACATGAAGATGTTCAACATGTTATAATAATCTTGAATAGAATGAAAGAGGTATGGATATCATTTTTCCATGCCCGCTTAGGCTCCCGAGAGACAATTTCGACTTGAAAATTCTTCCAAAGGGCCTTGACGAAAACTACCCCCTTACTAATCTACTTCTTCAGCCCTTCCATCCAATACCTCCACCAGGACCTCTTTCTAAGGAAACTTAGCCTTCACAACACCCACAATCTTACGAGCTCTATAGCAGTAGAGTCACCACCACATCCCTTCAACCTAAAAGCATGAAAAACTGGACAAACCATAACCATGCCATAGGCAATTCCCAAACTTATGCAACCGAACCAACCTCCCTTTACACTCTATAAGGACTCACAATCCTCAACTTAATTGTCAACCTTAAATATATCTAACCCACTTGGTACCATAACCACCATCTCCCCCTTGGGAGACAACCTCCACTCTATCATCTTCTCACCCAAAACTTCCAACTCTAATAAGGCGGAATCAAGGCCTTCCCTAATCTAGACCTCTTAACCCAAGGAGATTTGGAACCACCAAGAATGCTATACCACCATGCTCAACTTCCCTCAACATAACTTCCAATCTAATTAACTAATGGACTCCACTAGTCTCCTCTTTGCCACCATCAACAACACATGCTAGGGTACCTAGAGCACGGATCGCAACATTAGCCTCACTGCAGAAAATGATGCACACTCATATCATAATCCTTAAGGGGTTCTAACCACTTTCTTGTTACCCTTAAATCACAACTATCATAATTAGCAAACGACCTCTCATCTCCCAAGACTTGCAACACTACCCCCAAATGGTTCACAAGCTCCAAATGCATCAATGCTCCACAAGAGGCCACCACAAACATTCCAAGGTAGGGTTTTAAGATCCTATTTAAGAAACCCACAAACACCACCAGTGCATAAGTCAACCAACAACTCTAATATTTGAAATGTTCCTTAATAATCCGATAGGAAACTTAGGGATATCACCTACCCTCATCCACACTTGGGAACAAAACTTGAACCTCAAATCAACCTTAGAAAAGTGACTAACCCATTGTAGTTGACCAAATAGATCGACTATCCCTACCCATCATATTACAACTTTACGAGTCCTACACTCATCGAAAGCATACTATGCAAATAGCCAAACCACCTCAAGACCTCCAACACGTCAAGATAAGTTCAACCAAGATCACAAAACAAGACTTATATGCAATAAGAGCATATGGAAACCCTTATAGACCCCTTCTAGCACCTATAGAATCACACAACCATTTGGGATACACACATGAATCCTATTAGCACAAAGGAATAACACAATAAGTCCAAGAAGCTCCTAATATCTGATGAGGTCAAGGTCTAGGCTAATCTCTAATCACCTTGGTCTTACTAGAGTCCACCTTAATACCATCACCCGACACCACACGACCTAGGAAGGAAACCTCTTAGAACCCAAACTCCTATTACTCCTATTTAGCATCCATCTTTCCTCCTTAAACTTTGTAGTACTACCCTCAAATGACTCACATGGACTTTCTCACTTAGGAAAACGAACCATCATACCAAAACCACCATAAATGTAATAGAGAAGGGACTAAAGATCTTATTCATGAGACTTATACGCATAGCCGGTACACTTGTCAAACTAAAAGACACTATCCCAAATTCAAAATATCGAAAAGGACTCTCAAGAACTCATTGATTATCGAAAACATCTCAAAAGAAAATGCCTTAGGTTCAACACCCCTAACTCTCTCAAGATGATGAATGCAACCCTGAGGGATCAATTGTACCTTAATACAAGAAATGGACCCCCTTTGCTACCACTTGCCAACCTCCCACTCAAAAGACGGGTTCATATGGAGTTAGATTCTAACTCTACGGGTTCTACCACCCATGAAGACACAACATGCATGCAACCATTCCATCCCAAATATGACAACAAATCCACCACATCCACTGCAACAAGTCGCAAGGCAAGACTTAATGCAATATGAACCCGGATCAACACCTATGAACCTTCTAGCAACAATATACTCAACAAAAAGGATAGACACCAAAGGTTCATATAAAAACTCGGGACACACAAGAAATCCACTAGCAACCAAAAGTAATTATGAAAGGAATAGTGAAACTAGGATCCATCAAAAATCAAAACCTTCAACTTACCTTTCTATGCCTTCCTCTTTGAAGCAGAATGATCAATTAGAAAAGAATATAACAATCATTAGGGAGGGAAAACTTACTTCAACTCTATAGCACGACTTAGAACATGAAGAAGGGAAACATTTTCTAAAATGTCTCACAGCATCCTACTTATAGTTGTGGTGCACAACACAACCATGAATAAGACTCTAATCGACAAGGTACATTGGATTCCGAAGATCTAACAACCTAGTGCTCTGATACCATTTTTGTCATGACCTAAGCCTAGGGCCTAGACGTGACCAGCGAATGGAGAACCCAAAAGAACCCCAAACAAGTCTCATAAAATATCATAACATATCCTTGGTTGCGAAAATAATTAGAATGACAATAAGAAATAAATATAAACAAGGGGAAATGGGACTAAGGAGAAACTTCCATATCATAAACATCAAGAGTCAATAAAGTCAAGCTCATAGCATAGATACATAAGATGTCCAACAACACCACTACTACATAGAAAAGAGCGGGGGCCAAGACAAAGCAACCGAGCTCACCCTCATAGTCAATATATAAGTCAAAGAGAAAGTCATAATACATAACAAGATATCATAAGTAACATCCCTAAAATGGAGGACTCACCAACAAGCTTGAGTGAAACCGTGCTAGCCACATGGGTGAAGATGCTCAAGCGGGGCTCCGATTCCTACATGGTGATATCACGTAGGCATAGAGTATGCGTTAGTACATTGAAATGTACTAAGTATGTAGGATTCAATGCAACAAGAGATAGGCAATAATCAAAATGCATAATCATAGCAAGAAATAGTACATTGGCAACATGGTATGCATGAACAATGCTTAAGGTAAAACATGCTTGTAAATCATGATCAAGGAATGTAACTCATTATGGAATACATACTCAAGTCTTTCTTACAAATCTTCATGAAATGGACCAAATGGTCCCCACTCATACTACGATATGACCTTTTCGGAAAGTGTTACCAATACCCCTATCGTATGACATAGTCTTTTTGGTAGATAGTATGAGATGTCCCCTACTTTATGATAAAATCTTTTGGGTAAGTAAGTCATTCTATCTTACAGCATAGACTTTTTGATAGAATGTCCACACCTTATGATATGATCTTTTCAGTAGGTACTATTACTTATTCTACCTTATGGCATGGCCTGGTAGGGTGTCCATACCTTTCGATATGATCTTTTCGAGTGGAACTATTAGTTATTCTACCTTATGTCATGACCTTTCGGTAAGGTGTCCATACCTTATGATATGATCTTTTTGGTAGGAACTATAAGTTATTCTACCTTACGGCATGGCCTTTCCAGTAGAGATCATAGAACTAGCTCATCACAACATTTCATTTCAAATAACAAGGGAAGATCTTTTCTATTTTCTCAAGAGCACAACAAATATGGAAATCCAACAATCTACTTGCAACACCATAGGTACTCTTTCATGAGAGTAACTCATATAAACATTCCTATCATCATCAAATAGTCATCATATGCATACATTACTTCCATAATAATTTCATCATCATTTCATCATCATATAATCTTCATATGGCCATTCAACTCATAAGACATGCATTAGACCTTCAATACCTCGAGAAACCATAACCAGACATTTTATCAAACACTTGGTCGGTGTGTAATGGGGTTACCATACAATTTAGAGATGAAATCATGCAAGAAAATCCATTGTAAGATCATCAATCAACACCTTTCAACACCCTCAAATAATATACACCAAAACCCCTCATCAAATCTTACAATATATCCAAGATTTATAGCTCAAAACATAGTAAAACAATCACAACTTTACATAGCTTTAACGTAGTTCATAGACATGTTCATACTAGTAAACCTAACTATAAAATAAACTTTAAATCATGCAATTGAGTACAAAAGAGATTACGGCACCATTGGTGAAAGGACCCAATGGTTGAAATCCATATACCTTAGCTTTGGAGAGTTTCTTGAAGACGATTTGAAATGGAGGATTGAAGCTTGAATGAAATCCTTAGATCCGGATGAGTTTTGGGACTCTTGAATCTTGAGGAGGACTTGGGGCTTGACTTTGTTTCCTTGAATTCTAATAAGACTTCTTCAGACCCTTGAGAATTGATGGAGAATTTGATGAAGATTAGAGAGGATTTTGAGAGGTTTTTGGTTGATTTTTAGGGCTCAAAACGGCTTGACAATGAGGGATTTTCGTGTATATAGGTGGAGGGTTATTACACAATTGCCCTAGCATAAAACGAACAATTTTTTGGAAGTTTTTGAACTAGTCCGCGTCAGGTCCGCATTGCGGACCCATTATGGACAACTACTGTTTTTGCAAAGTTTCACCAAAAATTATTTCTCTTGGCACAGACAAACTATACCTTATAGGTAATCGTTCCTTCATATAATTTAGCCCTCTGAACAAGAATATATGAAGTCGTATTTGAAAAATTCTATATGTATTTTGATATATTGAAAAAATACATCATAGGGCCTTTCCGAACTACATAGAGAGGTTTTTAAATATTTACGATTTGAGATATAAGGGAATTATGATTATGGGGGCATTCCTAGGCAAGTGTGGGGCATTTCAATATCTCCCCCTTGGGAACATTCATCCTCGAATGTCAAAGAAATATACATAAGAAGAGTAATCATGAACAAATCAGCCCCAACAAGAATGCAACAATACACTTAAACACCATTTTCGAAATCTCAACACAAGTGTTAAAAATCGTCATGAACTTGTCAACATGAATATAGATGCATGCAAATGACATAGTGGCTGAAGCATAAGACTTAAAATCACATGAAAGGGTTCAACATGTCATCATAAGATTGAATAGAATGAAAGAGGTACGGATATCGCTTTTCCATGCCCTCTCCGGTTCCCCAAGAGACACATTCAACTTAATGGTTCTTCCAAAGGTCCTTGACGAACACTACCCCCTTATCAATCTACTTCTTCTACCCTTCCATCTAATACCTACACTGGGACCTCTTCCTAAGGCAAATTATCCTCCACAACACTCACAATCCTACGAGTTCTATAGCACTAGATGTCATGACCCAAGGCTAGGGCCTAGACGTGACTCGACGAATGGGGAACCCGAAGGAACCCCAAACAAGCCTCTTAACTTGTCATTACACATCCTTGGTTGCAGAAGCATATAAAGGCATATAGATTAAGAATAAGGGCAATGGGTCTAAGGGCAAACTTTCATGAACATCATAATCAAGAGACAAGAGTCATAGCTCATACATAGATTCACAACATATCCAATAAGCACCTCTAGCACATATATAGAGCGGGGGCCAAGACAAAGCTACCGGGCTCACCCTTATAGTCAAATAGAACATAAGAAAGTGTCTCAATACATAGGTAATAGCAATATCGACTAAGGTCACCGAAGTAGAGGACTCACCAACTAGCTTTGAGTTGAGCTGATCTAGCCACGTGGAGGAGGAGGATGAACAACTTGAGCACTGATCCCTAAATGATAATATCATGTAGGCAAGAGTATGCGTTAATACGTTTGAATATAGTAAGTATGTGGGGTGCAATGCAACCATAGATAGATATCATACCTAAAATGCATACATTAGACAATAGGCACAGTATAACAATATGAAATGTATGATCAATGCATAAGTAAAACATGCTTTCAGTAACTCATGCTCATATAAGATATCAAATATGTAGAAAAGACCAAGCTAGAATCCCAACTATGGTTGGGAGATGCCATTCACACCTGGACACCCAGGTGACAAGGTACAACACCTCTCACATGATTGATGTGATTCACACTTGTACACCCTGGTGGCAAGGTACAATACAATACCCCCTTACATGCTTAATGCCATCTACACCTGGATGCCCTGGTGGCAAGGTACATACCCCTCACATGGTTGATGTTATTCACACCTGGACAACCTGGTGGCAAGGTATTTACTCCTAACATGGTTATCCGGGCTCCTATACTCCCTGGATCAGGCATGATCTGATGCAACACAATAAACAGAACATATATATCATGTACATAAGCTTATTTCATCATCATAACATCAATCATATCATATCTCATGCTTTGGACCTTCAATTCCTCAAGAAACCATAACTAGACATTTTATCAAACACCTTGGGAGTGTGTAATGGGGGTAAAAGACCATGCAATTTAGAGATGAAATCATGCAAGAAATTCTATTGTAAAACATGAATCAACACCTTACAACACCCCCCAAGACATTCACATTAAAACCCCTAATCAAATCCAACATTAGGTCCAAGATTTGGAGCTCAAAACATGCTAAAACAACCATACTTTCATAAACTTAAATCACTGTGCAGTAAATTTCTCAATGTACAAGATCCTCATGTAAAATCAATTTTAAATCGTGCAGTATTAGTAAAATAAAGGCTTAGACACCATAGGTGAAAGGATCCAATGGTTCAATAGCACATACCTTAGCTTGAAGATGTACTTGGTGATGATTGAAGATAGAGACTTGAAGCTTGAAGAAGAACCTTGAAGGAGAATCTTAGCTTGGAGTGAGAGTTTGGGACTTGAGTTTGGGGAGTGAAAATATGACTAAGTCTTTGAGTGTGTATTGAAAAATGTTTTGGGTAATATGAGGATGAAATATGACTAAGTATGGGTAAAAACCTATATGGGAGCTTTTAGGACAAGACTTAAAGTCTTGGACCGAAGCTGAAAAACAGAGTTCCAAAATACATAGGGGCGCGTCGCGAGAGGGACGTGAAAATCCCTCTGGAAATTGATTTTTGAAATTTTGCAATTGCTAAATCTTTGCTCTTAAATTGGGGTAGACCCTTTTCCCCCTAATTTGGACCCTCTGAACAAGAATCTGAAGTCGGATTTTTGAAATCACAAATGGATTTTTATATATATGGAAACTAAAATTTTGGGCATTCCGAGGCATATTTTTGGGCACTTTTTGGGGTCGTTTCAATATCTCCCCCTTGGGAATATTAGTTCCCGAATATAAAAGAGACGTACAAGGCAAGAATGATTATGAACAAATCTGTCCCAACAAGAATGCAACATAATATGTAAAACTTCATTTCCAAATTCTCAACATAAGTGTAAAATCATCATAAGTTTACCCACGTAATCATGAATGTATATAAATGACATAGGGGCTGAAATGTAAGACTTGAAATCACATATGGGACTTAGAATTCGTACCTTAGGTTTGAGTGGAGTGGAAAAGAGAGGGATACCGCTTTTTCATATCTACTTCAGCCTCCCACGTAGCACTTTCGACTTGTTGGTTCCTCCAAAGGACCTTAATGGACGCCACCTCTTTGTTCCTCAATCTCTTCGCTTTCCTATCCAAGATTGAACCAGAATTTTGTCATAAGTCAAGTTATCCTCAACAACACCCACAATATAAAAAGGCGCAATGGCATTAGGATTACCAACACACTTTCTCAACATAGAAACACGGAACACCGAATGGACCAAATTCATTTCACTAGGAAACCTCAACTCATAAGCTACCTTGCTATCTCTCTTCATCACCTCATAAGGACCAACATACCTTGGACTCAACTTCCCTTTTATACCAAAATGGACCACACCTTTCACTGGAGAAACCTTCAAATAAACTCAATCACCCACTTTGAATTCTAGGTATCTTCTTCTTAAATCGGCGTAGGATTTGTGATGACTTTGGGCTGTCCTCAACTTTTCCCTAATCATCCTAACCTTATTAAGAGCATCCATAACCATATTAGGCCCCAATAAAGCCATCTCTCAAACCTCAAACTAACCCACCACTAATCAACAACGTCTACCACAAAAGGCCTCAAAAGGAGTCATACTGATACTAGAGTGATAGCTATTGTTGTAGGGAGTCTCCATCAATGGAAGATGGTCATCTTAACTACCCTTAAGCTCCAAAACACATGCCCTAAGAATATACTCAAGTGTTTGAATTGTCTTTTTGGCTTGGCCATCCATTTGAGGGTGGAAGGTCGTACTAAGGTGAACTTTGGTACCAAGACCCCTTTGAAAAGACCTCCAAAAGTGAGAAGTGAATTATGCACCCCGATCCAGTATGATAGATACAAGAACACCATGTAACCTCACTAACTCATGGATATACAACTTTTCATACTCTTCAGCCCCATATGTAATCTTGCCTGAAAGAAAGTAAGCCGATTTCGTCATCCTATCAACCACCACCCATATGGAATCAAAACATTTCCTAGTATTGGGCAACCCAACCACAAAATCCATATTAATTTACCTCCCACTTCCAAGTAGGAATCTCTATGTCTTGGGTTAGGCCACCTGGTCTTTGATGTTCGGCTATGACTTGTTGACAACTATGGCAACCGGAACCAAATTTAGCACTGTCCCTCTCCTGCCTCCCCACCAATACACATCCCTTAAGCCTCAATACATTTTGGGGGAGCAGGAGTGGATAGAATAAGAAGAGTTATAGGCCTCATCAAGAATTCTCTCCCTCAAACCATCAACACATGGCACAGACAACCTACCTTGGTATCTAAGGAACTCATCTCCCCATTGGAGGAAAACCTCTATTTTGTCCCTCTTTCACCAAGGCCTTCAATTCAAGCAAGGAGGAGTCTAGATCTTGTTTTGCTCTCACCTCATCAACCAAAGAAGATTTAGAACCATCAACAACAACAATACCATTATCCACATCTTCCAACCTCACTCCCATTCTAGCTAACCTGTGCACCTCCCTAGCCATCTCCCTATCACCAACACCCACATGAGCTAGGCTACCCATAGACACCCGACTCAAAGAATCTACCACAATATTTGCCTTACTCGGGTGGTAATGTACGCTCATGTCATAGTCCTTAAGGAGTTCCATCCACCTTCTTTGCCTCGAGTGGAGGTCTTTCTGAGTGAAGACATATTGAAGGCTCTTATTTTCAGTGAATACATCTACATATACCCCATACAAATAATGATGCCAAATCATTAATGCAAACTCCACGGCGGCCAATTCAAGATCACGGGTAGGGTAGTTCCTTTCATGCATTTTGAGTTGCCTAGAAGCATAGGCTATGACCTTACCATTTTGCATTAACACACAACCCAAACCAACTCTAGATGCATCACAATACACAACAAAACCCTCAAGCCCATCCGGTAGTGACAATATAGGAGTGGACATAAGTCAATCTTTTAATGTTTGGAAGCTTTTCTCACATTCATCGGTTCATACAAACTTCACCTTCTTTTGAGTCAATTTTTTCATAGGGGAAGCAATGGACAAGAACCCATTTACAAACCTTCTATAGTAACCCACAAGGCCCAAGACACTTCTAATATTCGATGGGGTAAATGGTCTAGGACAATTTCTAATCATATCAGTCTTCTTAGGATCCACTTTAAAGCCATCCCCTGACACTACATGATCCAAGAGTGCAACCTCCCCCAACTAAAACTCACATTTGTCATTCTTAGCATACAATCTCTCCTCCCTCAATCTTTGCAACACAACCCTCAAATGGCCCATATACTCCTCCCTACTATGTGAATAGATAAAAATATCATCAATGAAGACCACAAAAAAGGAATCAAAGTAGGACTTGAAGACCCTATTCATTAGGTCCATGAAGATGGTCGGTACATTAGTCAACCCAAAGGACATCACCACAAATTCATAGTGCCCATATCTGGTCCAAAAGACGTCTTGGGAATATCACACTCCCTCACCCCCACTTGATGGTACTTGGACCGAAGATCAATCTTAGAGAAAAAGCTAGCCCATTACAATTGGTCAAACAAGTCATCAATTCTTGGAAGAGGATATCTATTCTTTATAGTGACCCTATTCAGTTGCCGATAGTCAACAGAAATTCTAAGTGACCCATCTTTCTTCTTTAAAACAACACTGGTGCACCCCAAGATGATTGGCTAGGTCTAATAAATCGCTTCTCCAACAAATCTTTCAATTGTTCCTTCAATTTCTTCACTCTTTCGAGGCCATCTGATAAGGGAGAATGGAGATAGGTTAAGTGTCGGGAAGGATATCTATGCCAAAATCTATCTCCCTTTCATGAGGGACAATGGGAAGGTCGTTTGGGAAGACATTTAGGAACTCATTTACAATGGGGACCGACTTGATGGAAGGTACTTCGGACTCCACATCTTTGACCATCACTAGATGATACAAACACCCCTTGGAAATCAACCTATGGGCTTTAATGCATTAGATGAATCTACCCCTCACTACCACATCATGACTTTCCCACTCAAGGACGGGTTCATTTGAAACTTGACCCTATGAGTTCTACAATCAATAGAGGCACAATATGCATGCAATCATTCCATCCCAAGAATAACACTAAAATCAACCATATCTAATTCAACAAGATCACAAAGTAAGATTTTATGCAAGATGCAACCCGACAATTTCTATACACCCTCCTAGCAACAATAGATGTACCAATAGGAGTGGATACCTCATATGACTCACGCAACAACTCCGACTCAACATAGAACATTTTAGCAATAAAGGGGGTAACAAAGGAAAGGGTGGTAACCGGATCAATCAATACATATACATCAAGAGCAAACATTTTCAACATTCCGGTAACAACATCGGGGACCTCACCAACCCCTTGCCGCCCATGTAGAGCATAAAACCGGCTATGCCTTGAGGACGACCCCTACCTAATGGAATCGCATTTGCACCCCGGGCCTTGCCACGATTTCTTGGGAAATCCACCCTCTTGTGACCAAGCTCCCCACATTCAAAACATGCATTGGAACCCCTCAAAAATGGGCCTTTGTGATTCTTTCTATATCTAGGACATACATCATTAGGAGTCATTCCACCCATACCTTGCGGCCTAGGGAAGTTATTGGCAAACCCCCTATTAGTAGCATGAGGAGGGCCTTGGCCTTGATGATGTCTAGCACCGTTTTGAAACCTACCTTCAAAATGGGCCCTCTTGGCCTCATGACACTTCCTCTTTCTAAACTTTTCTTCCTCCATTTGCTCGAGATAAGTCATCAAATGAGACAAGTCCATATCACTAATTAGCAAAGCGGATCGGCATTCTTCACTTACCAAGTCGGAGACCCCATCACAAACTTATTCATCCTTGACCTAGGATCGGCCACCAAGTGAGGAGCATACATTGAAAGTTGATTAAATTTGAGGGCATACTCCCTCACACCCATAGTACCTTGTTTCAAAATTGATAAACTTTACCACCTTTGCTTCCCTAAGCTCAAAAGGGAAGAACCGATTAAGGAAAGCCAATTTGAATTCCTCCCAAAGCACCACATAGCCATTACCCTTCTCACCCTTCCATTGATCATACCGAATTTGGGCTACCCCCTTGAGTTGGTACACTGCCAACTCCGCCTTTTTGTTTGGCCTAACACTCACGATAGACAAGATTTTGTAGAGCTCATCAATGAACTCTTGTAGATCTTCATCAACCACCAATGGAACACCGGAGCATTCATCCTCATGAAGTCTCTTACCCCAGCTCCTGGAGTGGTAGCATGAGGGGCTTGGGCCCCTTGTTGGACTTGGTAGGCCACCACATGGACAAGCATAGTGAGGGGATCCCAGAGCTCACCAGTGTTAGGTTGCTCCTTGGGAGTTTGGGCCTGGCTTCCTCAAGTGTTTGGCATGATCTAGCATAGCATGGAACTATTTTTAGGGGGGAAAAACTTACCACAATTCTATAGCACAACTTAGAACATGAAGAAGGAAAACATTTCCTAATTCACCTCATAGTCTCCTACTCATAGTCATGGCGTGCTTCACAACAAAGAATAGGACTCTATTCGATGCGGTGTGTTGGATTCCGAGGATCTATCAACCTAGTGCTCTGATACTAAGTTTGTCACGGCTCAAGCCTAGGGCCTAGATGTGACACGGTGAATAGGGAACCCGAAGGAACCCCAAACAAGCCTCTTAACTTGTCATTACACATACTTGGTCGCGGAAGTATATAAAGACATATATATTAAGAAATAGGGCAATGGGGCTAAGGGAAAACTCGCATGAACATCATATTCAAAAGACAAGTGTTAAAGCTCATACATAGATTAACAACATATCCAACAAGCACCGCTAATACATAGATAAAGCGGGGCCCAAGACAAAGCTACCGGGCTTACCCTCATAGTCAAATAGAACACAAGAAATGTCTCAATACATGGATAATAGCAACATAGACTAAGGTCCCTGAAGTGGAGGACTCACCAACTAGCTTTGAGTAGAATAGATCTAGCCACGTAGAGGAGGAGGATGATCAACTTGAGCACCGGTGCCTATATGGTGATATCATCTAGGCAAGAGTATGCGTAAGTACATTTGAATGTACTAAGTATGTAGGGAACAATGCAACCATAGATAGACATCATACTCAAAATGCATACATTAGACAATAGGCATAGTATAACAATATGGCATGTATGATCAATGGATTAGTAAAACATGCTTTTAGTAACTCATGCTCATATAAGATATCATATGTGTAGAAGAGACCAAGCTAGAATCCCAACTATAATTGGGAGATGCCATTCACACCTGAATACCCTGGTGGCGAGGTACAACACCCCTCACATGATTGATGTCATTCACACCTAGACACCCTGGTGTCATGGTACAGCACCCCTTACATGGTTGATGTCATTCACACCTGGACACCCTGGTGGCAAGGTACATACCCCTCACATGGTTGATGCCATTCACACCAGGACACCCTGGTGGCAAGGTACACACCCCTCACATGGTTATCTGGGCTCCTATACCTCTTGGATCGGGCATAGTGTGATGCAATACATTATATAGTACATATATATCACGTACATAAGCTCATTTCATCATCATAACATCAATAATATCATATCTCATGCTTTGGACCTTCAATTCCTCAAGAAACCATAACCAGACATTTTATCAAACACCTTGGGACTGTGTAATAGGGGTAAAAGACCATGCAATTTAGAGATGAAATTATGCAACAAAAATTTTGTCATAAAACCATTTACACATTGCAACACCCCCCCTCCCCAAGGCATTCACATTAAAACCCCTCATTTGGAGCTCAAAACATGTTAAACCAACCATACTTTCATGAACTAAAATCAATGCGTAGCAAATTTTCCACTATAAAAGACCCACATATCATACAATATTAGTAAAAAGGAGGCTTAGGCACCATGGCTGAAAGGATCCAATGGTTCAACACCACATACCTTAGACTGGAGATGGACTTGGTGATGATTGGGGATGGAGACTTGAAGCTTGAAGAAGAACTTTGAAGGAGAACCTTAGCTTGGAGTGAAGGTTTAGGACTTGAGTTTGGGGAGTGAAAATGTGACTAAGTGTTTGAGTGAGTACTAGGAAATGTTTATAGTAATATGAGGGGTGAAGTATGACCAAGTATAGGTAAAAACATGTATTAGAGCTTTTAGGCCCAAGACTTAAAGTCTTCGACCGAAGCTGCAAAAAAGAGTTCCAAAATACATAGGGGCGCGTTGCGAGGGGGACGCAAAAACCCCTCTAGAAAATTAATTTTGAAATTTCGTAATTTCTAAATCTTTGCTCTTAAATTGGGTTAGATCCTGTTCCCCCTAATTTGGACCCCTGAACAAGAATCCAAAGTCGGATTTTCGAAATCACAAACAGATTTTTGGATATATGGAAATTAAAATTTTGGGCATTCCGAGGCACGTTTTTGGGCATTGTTGGGGTTGTTTCACAAGAGTCACCACCACATCTCTTCAACCTAAAAGCATGAAAAATTGGACAAACCATAACCATACCATAGGCAATTCCCAAACTTATGCAACCTCACCAACCTCCCTTTACACTCGATAAGGACTCATAATCCTCAACTTAATTGTCAACCTTAAATCCACCTAACCCACTTGGTACCATAACCACCATCTCCCCTTGGGAGACAACCTCCACTCTATCATCTTCTGACCCAAAACTTCTAACTCTAATAAGGCAGAACCAAGGCTGTTTAATCTAGACCTCTTAAACCGAGGAGATTTAGAACCACTAAGAATGCTACACCACCATGCTCAACTTCCCTCAACCTAAGTTCCAATCTAACTGATGGACCCCACTAGTCTCCTCTTTGCCACCATCAACAACACATGCCAGGCTACCTAGAGCACCAACCACAACATAAGCCTTACTGTGGAAAATGATGCACACTCATATCATAATCCTTAAGGAGTTCTAACCACCTTCTTGTTACTCTCAACTCGCAACTAATATCATTAGAAAACAACCTCTCATCTCCCAAGACTAGAAACACTACCCCCAAATGGTTCAGAAGATCTCACTACATCAACGCTCCACCACTAGAGGCCACCACAAACATGCCAAAGTAGGTTTTTAAGACCCTATTCAAGAAACCCACAAACACCACCGATGCATAAGTCAACCAATAACTCCAATATTCGAAAATTATCCTTCCTAATCTGAGAGGACACTTAGGGATATCACCTACCCTCATCCATACTTGGGAATAAAACCCGAACCTCAAATAAACCTTAGAGAAGTGACTAACCCATTGTAGTTGACCAAATAGATCAACCATCCCTACCTATCATATTACAAACTTAGGAGTCTTATACTCATCGAAAGCATGCTATACAAATAGCCAAACCACCTCTAGATCTCCAACTCGTCAAGCTAAGTTCAACGAAGATCACAAGACAAGACTTATATGCAATAAGAACATAGGGCAACAATTATAGACCCGTTCTAGCCACTATAGACTCACGCAACCATCTGATACACACACATGAATCCAATTAGCACAAAGGAATAACACTAGGAATAGCAACTCCCGAACCTATCAAATCACCCTACTCAAAATGTTGGTCACAACATTGGCCTTGCTTAGGGTCAACTAAGTCATAGGAGAAGTAATAGAAGGGAACCTATAAGCAAACTCCAGTAATATCCCGCTAAGTCCAAGAAGCTCCTAATATCCGATGAAATTAAGGTCTAAGCTAATCTCTAATCATCTTGGTCTTAATAGGGTCCATTTTAATACCATCACTCGACACCACACGACTTAGAAGGGAAACCTCTTACAACCCAAACTCCATTACTCCTATTTAGCATCCATCTTTCCTCCTTAAACTTTGTAGTGCTACCTTCAAATGACACATATGCACTTCCTCACTTAGGGAAATGAACCATCATATCAAAACCACCATAAACATAATAGAGAAGGGACTAAAGATCTTATTCATGAGACTTATAGGCATAGTCGGTACACTAGTCAAATTAAAAGACACTATCCCAAATTCAAAACATCGAAAAGGACTCTCAAGAACTCATTAATTATCGAAAGCATATCAATAGAAAATGCCTTAGGTTCAACACCCCCTAACTCTCTCAAGATGATGAATTCAACGTTTAGAGATCAATTGTACCTTAAGACAAGAAATGGACCTACCTCCTTTGCTACCACTTGGCAACCTCCCACTCAAAGACACGTTCATAGGGAGTCAGATTCTAACTTCATGGAATCTACTATCCATGAAGACACAATATGCAGGCAACCATTCTATCCCAAGTATGATATCAAATACACCACATCTACTCCAACAAGCCACAAGGCAAGACTTAATGCAATACGAACCCGGATCAACACCTGTGAACCTTCTAGCAATAATACACTCAACAAAAAGGATAGACACCAAAGGTTTATGTAACAGCTTGGGACAAACAAGAAGTCCACTAGCAACCAAATTAATAATGAAAGGAATAGCGAAACTTGAATCCACCAAAAATCAAAACCTTCTACTTACCTTCCTTTGCCTTCCTCTTTGAAGCTGCATGATTAACTAGAAGAGCAAAGAACAATCATTAGGAGGGAAAACTTACTCCAACTCTATAGCATGACTTAGAACATGAAGAAGGGAAACATTTCCTAAAACGTCTCATAGCTTCTTACTCATAGTTGTAGTGCACAAGATAACTATGAATAAGACTCTAATCGACGCGGTGTGTTGGACTCCGAGGATCTAACAACCTAGTGCTCTAATACCATCTTTGTCAATGTCCAAGCCTAAGGCCTAATGTGATTGGCAAATGAGGAACTCGAAGGAACCCCAAACAAGCTTCATAGCATATCATTACACATCCTTGGTTGTGGAAGCAATTAGAATGGCAATAAGAGATAAATGTAAACAAGGAGAAATTGGGACTAAGGAGAAACTTCTATATCATAAAGATTAAGAGTCAATAGAGTCAAGCTCAAAGCATAGATACATAACATCTACTATATAGATAAGAGCGGGGGCCAAAACAAATCAACCAGGCTCACCCTCATAGTCAATACAAAAGTCATAGAGAAGTCATAATACATAAAAAGAGATCATAAGTAGCATCCCCAAAATGGAGGACTCACCAATAAGCTTGACTGAACCGTGCTAGCCATGTGGGTGGAGATGCTCAAGCGGGGCTTCGATTCCTACATGGTGATATCATGTAGGTATATAGTATGCGTTAGTAAGTTGAAATGTAATAGGTATGTAGGACACAACG
>JAABOM020124253.1:0-22093 GCA_011800125.2 Solanum clarkiae | reverse complement strand
TTGAGCTGAGGGTTTCAGGAAACAGCCTCTCTATCTCTATGAGGTAGTGGTAAGGTCTGCGTACCATATACCTTCCCTAGACCCCACTTGTGGGATTTCACTGGGTATGTTGTTGTTGTTGTTGTTGATTTTAATTCATGAAAGTACAGTTGTTTTAGCATGTTTTGAGCTTCAAATCTAGGATCTAATATTGGATTTTATGAGGGATTTTGATATGAATGTATTGGTGGTGTTGCAAGGTGTTGATTAAAGGTTTTACCACTGATTTTCCTGCATGATTTCATCTCTAAATTGCATGCTTGTTTACCCCCATTACACACCCCCAAGGTGCTTGATAAAATGTCTGGTTATGGTTTCTTGAGGAAACGAAGGTGTAAAGCATAATATACGATAGAAATGACTATATGACAATGAAATGACCTTATGTATATGATGAATACTATCTAAAGTGTTATGGTAGACCATTGCCAATTCGGGGGTAGTTAAGGGGTCAAAGACTCAACCACTACGGTGATGATTGTGATCAACACCAACCCAGTTGAGGGGTTGATTGCTCAACCACTAGGGTGATGGGTGCGATCATCACTAACCCAGTTGAGGGATTGATTGTTCAACCATTAGGGTGATGGATGCGATTATCACCAACCTAGTTAAGGGGTTAATATCTCAATTACTAGAGTGATGGATGCGATCATCACTAACCTTGATGAGGGGTTGTATCTTACACACTAGGGTGATGGGTGCTATCATCACCAACCCCAAGATATTTATACCTTGGATATCTAGATTGGTCTCCTCTTCATATATGATATTCTACATGAGCATGATTACTTAAACATGTTTTACTTATGCATTGATCATACATGTCATATTGCTATATTATGCCTATTGCCTATCATTATGTATTTTGGATTATGATGGCTATCTATTGTTGCATTGCATCCCAGATACTTAGTACATTCAAACGTACTAACACATACTCTTGCCTACATGATATCAACATGTAGGGACTGGAGCTCCTATTGATTCTTCTTGTGACTAGATGGATTGTTCAAGTTAGCCTTTGGTGAGTCCTCTATTCTGGGGACAAGGACTATTCTCTTACACTATGTACTAAGATTTCCTTTACTTTATCGTATACTTATGAATATTAAGGTAAGCCCAGTTGTATTTCTTTGCACCTACCATTATCTATGTAGTAGAGGTGTTGTTGGACAAAACTATGTATTTATGCTATGAGTTGATTCTATTATCTCTTGACTCTATGTTACGACAAGTTTTCCCTTAGCCCCTTTTTGCCCTTATTTCCATTTTTCAAATGTCGTTTAATTGATTCTGCGACCAAGGATGTGTAATGATATACTATGAGGATTGTTTAGGGTTCCTTCGGGTTCTCCATTCGCCGGTCACGTCTGGGCCCTAGGCTTGGGTCGTGACATTAGGAAAACTCTTTTCTTTAATTTTTTTCATGTTATTACTTGAAGCCAATTGGTACCTAGGTGATACCAATTGTTATTCGATCTTGTTCACTCTTTTTCACAATGGTTAATACTAGAGAAACATGCAGTTGTGTAACTCCTCATTTGGTTGAATCCTTGGAGACGAACATATTCTATTGATTGAATATAACCCTTTATTGCTAGTGGTCAACACGATCTCTTTGCTAAGTTCTTGAAGTTAAAACTCTCAATCGTCAGGGATATTAAATCCAAGGATGCCTATGATTTTCTTGTTGATTGTAGTGAGTTATCTTCAGATAAAGTTTTCAGAAAATAAACCGACTGTATCAGGACCGAGAGGAGCCAACTAGCATGCTTAAGTTTATCGATTTGTTATAATACACTATTATTTATATGAATTTTGGATTTAAGCTAGAACTAAATATGATATACTTGCGGACTTCGTTCTCCAAATCATTCGTTAGATGTTATTACTGAGAGGATAGTTAAGTTATGGCTATAAATGATTATTGGTACTTGATCCTCCTAATAGAAAGTGATTGAAGGCTTTTGCAAACCATAAGTGATAAAATAATCCTTAAGTTAGAAAGATATAGAAACCACGAATAGTGAGAATAATAGATGATTGAAGTAAGTAGCTAAGAGTCATGTGGTGATAAGCTAAGAAATGGGATGGTAAGTCAAGTTCCTCCTGAGTGTTTGGTTTAAAACTACTAAGCTTCATCTAAATATCATGATAGAAGATAGAGGAAAGAGTTGTGTCACGATCCAAAATGAGGTCATCACTAAAAGACCATTATATTCCAAACCCAGAAATAAATCTACTAAAACAAGAAAAATCAATAGATAAATAGTCACCACATAAAATCATATCCCAGAACCTGGTGTCACGAGTGTAAAGAGCATCCAATACTTAAACTAATAAAATAAGTGCATTTCTGTCTTCGAATAAAAATAAAGACTAAACAACTAAGATAGAATCCAATGGAAACTAGAAGCCCTGAGTCTCACCACTAGATCTGGTATGAATCAAGCGCACAAGCAAATCAACTACCATGTGGATAATCTAGACGAGAATCAGCTAGGGAGAAAGTAGTAGAGGTGAGTACAACTAATATGTACCCAGTAGATTTAACTGAATGTAATTAGAAATTGAATAAACTATGAAATAATACATAAATGCTTCCACCTGCAACAAGAAAAATAGTTCGCATCCGTGCCACCGATTTATATAGAACAGTGCGAATAAAGTAACATATAATCTCAAATAAATCAATCTAAAGCAACCGCAAGTGGTATAATGAGATGGTATGCAATGTCCTACAATGAAAGGTGGTGTCAAGACCGTCACATAGCCTATCGTATACACCCCCATCAAGCTAAGGCTCCATAGACTAAGGGGACCCATGGGGACCTCGCAGGCCATATATCTCGATTCACAATATATCAACTACCTTGCCACCCAAGTGCTCATGATCAAGGACTCATGGTAAGAATCTCAATGTATCAGCTACCTTCCCAGCCAAGTGCTCATGGTCAAGGATTCATGGTACGAATCACCATTCACTCCTCAAAATGTCATGACATGTAGTATAAGAATGCATGCAATCTAGATATAATTATGGAAGCAATATTCATCTCTATAAGCACAACAAATATTAAAGTTCTCAAAGTTTAGCAATTATAACATTCACTCTCTTTTATACATATTGGGATACAATTCTCCTTTAAAATATTTCATAATAATTTAGTAACTTTATTTTCTCAAGAAAACCATGATCCTCAATATATATCACAGTTATCTCCCTTTCTCAATATGTCATATTCACACTACTCTCAATTTAGGATTCACATGCTCTCGAAGCAACACGTGGTCACGACCCAAGCTGAGGACCTAGACGTGATACGACGTAAGAGGAACCCGAAGGGATAACACTAGACCATCATTACACATCCTTGGTCGGAGAAGCAATAAAACAAGCATCAAGAGATAATAAATTAGGACAACCGGAGCTAAGGGAACATTTTCATATCATAGAAGTAAAGAATAATAGAGTCAAGGCTCTTAGCATAGAAACATAACATGTCCAAAAGTACTTCTACTACATAGATAAGAGCGAGGCCCACAACAAAAAACCGGACTTGCCCTCATAGTCAATACATAAACAAAATAAAGATAGTCTTAGTATATAGCAATACATCATAAGCAACATCCCCGGAATGGAGCACTCACCAACAATCTTGAGAGACAATCGTACTACCCACGTGGAGGGGGAGGATGATCAAGCAGTGCTCCGGTTCCTATAGTGACATGATGTTGGCATATAGTAGACGTTAGTATGTTTGAATGTTCTAACTATGTAGGATTCAATATAACAATAGATAGACATCATAGGCAAAATGCATAATAATGCTTAATAGATAGCATAATAGTAAGATGACATGTATGAATAATGCTTGAAGTAAATTTATGCTTATATGGGACATAGTACATATGTAGCAAGTGACCAATTTAGAATATCCAAGGCCTACCACCTCCTTGGAGAAGCGAATGAGGTACAAAGCCCTTAAAATGGTTGATAAGGTACCAACCCCTCAGTATGGTTACCCGGGCCTACCACCCCCCGAGATAGGGACCAAAGTACAAACCCCTCAATGTGATTAATGAGGTACCAACCCCTCAATGTGGTTCCCCGGGCCTATCACCCCCCCGAGATAGGGACCAAAGTACAAACCCGTCAATGTGATTAATGAGGTACCAACCCCTCAATATGGTTATACGGGCCTACAACCCCCATACTAGGCAACTAAGGTACCAACCCCTCGATGTGGTTACCAAGGCCTGCAACCCCCCGAGCTAGGCTTGGTCAACTCACAACATCATATAGAGAATACCATATACGTACATTTATTTCATCATCATACAGTCATTCAACTTATAAGACATGCATTAGACCTTCAATTCCTCAGGATATCATAATTCAGACATTTTATTAAACATTTGGCCGGTGTGTAGTTTTATTGTAAAATAATGCAATTCAAGAGTGTTACAATGCTAGAAAATCCAATGTAAAACCATCAATAGATACTTGGTAACACCCTCAAGCAATATACATAAAAACCCTTCATCAAATCTCACAATAGATCTTAGATTCATAGCCCAAAACATAGTAAAACAATCACAACTTCATAAACCCCAACATAGTGTGCAGTGAATTTTATAATAAATAAGGCCCATGAGTAAATCAACTTTAACCCATGACATTTTCAAGAAAAGAAAGCTTGGACATCATGGGTGAAAGGAACCTATGAAAGAAACCCACATACCTTAGTTTTGGAGATTAACTTGATGAAGTTTGGAGATGGAGACTAGAACCTTGAATGAGAAACTTGAGATCAAGATGAGTTTGAAAATTAAATTTAGGACATGAAATATTATCTACGTGTTTGAATGAGTATTGGCGAATGTTTTGAATGATATGAGGGTGAAATATGACTAAGTATAAATATTTTCATGCATGGGACCACATAGGCCCAAGACTGAAAAGCCTTGGACCGGACTAGAAAAACTGCCAACAAAATGTACTGTGGCGTGCCCTTGGCGCATCGTGGTAGGGGTGGAAAACATCTCTAGAAATTACATTTTGCGATTTTCAATTTTTGATACAGTTGCTCTTAAATCGGGGTTAGACTCATTTTCTACTCAATTTGACCCCTTAACAAGAATATGAAGTCAGATTTTTGATATCATGCACGGGTTTTGAGATATATGGAAATAACGATTCCGAGCACTTCTGAGGCACATTTTCGAACACTTTTTGGGGTTGTTTCACACATAGACAATTAAATCCCCCACACTAGCATCCCAATAAGAATTAAAAACCCAACACATGATACGATCCCATCTGATAGATTTTAAGATTAGAATATTCAATAACTTAATCCAGTCTGAAAGAAGGATAGTCAAACCTACCTTAATGTTGGAACCCTACTCAAACACTTTTGCCAAACGAACAAATCTAGAATTCAACTCCCAGAATGACCACTCTCTATCAAGAATGAAACATACACATCATAAGGAGTCCAATGACATCTGCATCACAATATGTCTAATCTTGGCCCAAAACCCGTCCAATTTCATCGACTTTTCCAAAATTTCAAACCTAGGGTTAAGTGTTAATTCCTCCAAATAATATGAATCTAATAGTGTTCATATAATACAACCTTTCAATAATTAATTATCTATCTCAAAACATTAAAACCTAAATTATAAAGTAATAATTATTTGAACAACATATTAAAAAAGAGAAGAAATTAAACTAAACACCACAATTGTATGTCAACAATTTCGCCTGGCAGTATATGGATATATATAAGATCAGTACTTTGCTACTAATCATGGCACCATTGGATGAATATTACTATACCAAAGTCATGCTATAATGTTTGTCCACTAACCTTGACACCATTGCCTAATTAGCAACACGTGTACTTAAAATAAACAAAGTTTACAATAGCCGAACATGTATATAGATAGTATCCTGCAAATAAGTAGTAGAGTAGATTGGGTTGGAATCCAATCGGAGACTTACCTGAAGCATAAGGTTAAGCGGATTGGTTTCTTTGTATTCGTATGCCGCACCAATGAGTTCTCTTCCTCTTCTTATTTTATGCTTCAAGTCATAATAAAAGAATTAAAGGATACCCTACTAACAAGTTCTAGTATATATGCTAAGGTGCACGAGGTATTAAATAAATAAAATTCAACCCATCAATTAGATTTGTTCTCTACATTTATCCATAACTTAAATAGTCGAAGTTATCAATTAGTCCGAAATGCTTCTTTAAAATTTATGAGATAAATATTTTAAGAAATCAAGAGGATTAATTCTCAAAATGTGCTAATGGGTCATTACAAGTTGTTAGTTACTATGAGATATAATACACTAAAATGAGAAAGGAGTTGATGTTGACATGCCATTGTTTTAGTAAAGATTAAGTATAGGTATTAAATAGAAGAGCAGAGGGCATAAGGTGGTAGACCTAAACTAGGCTTATGATTTTGAAAGAAAAATCACATGAGATTTGTAGAATTATGAACTTATCTAGGAAAAGGGATATAATGGGTAAAATAGATACGACAACTTATGAAAGAAAGTATCATGATAGACTATACTTAGATATACTATGAGATAAGTGTTTAATTCGTACTATGAGGTTCAATGGTTTAACATTTATTGACTTTATCTAATAATTTGGAGTTAGTATAGTATGTAAAGAGTATGGATGTGCATATTAGCACTAGACCCTAAGATTTGACTTTACGTGAGAATCATGAAAAGGGGGATAACATGAAAAGAGTGATACTATTAGTTGGGGGTTTCCTCTAGTAGGTGTGACATAACATAATGAGAAATTAAGATGTTGACTTGAAAGAAGTGTGGTGTTAGAGTACAGTGAATGTGACCCATAGATGAAAGTAGTGAATTGAAGCTAAGTTAGTAGGTACAAAAAAGGCCTAAGATATGTATCCAAGATGATATATAATTGTGTGATAAGGGTCGTCGTTCTAGGAAGCGTAATAGCCAACATTGTGGTAGTCACCTGCCCAATCAGGGTAATAAGCAAATTGAAACTATTTGGAGAAAATCTTGACAGGGCCAATGGCCAGATGGGTGACAGAGCCCATTGTTAGGCTTTTCCTAGAAGACTAGAGGAAGAGGCATCCAGCGCTATTATTGTAGAAACTCTTTTGTTCTTTGCTCAGACGGGCTATTTGAGTACTATTTTCTTACTAAGTATGATGCGCAGGTGGTGAAATTATCTCAAGGATTTTAAATGGTGATTGGTGATGTGATAATAAGCTCAAGGGAGTAGATCAATATTAGAATGTTAAGTTTATGGATAACTAAAGTCTCAATGAGTATCTTTGTCACGACCCAAGCCTAGGGCCTAAACATTACACGATGAATGTGGAACCCGAAGGAACCCCAAGTAAGCCTCTTAACATATAATTACACATCCTTAGTCGCGAAAGCAATTAAACAAAAATAGAGAATAGAAATAAGGGAAAAAGGGACTAAGGGATGTCTTTCATGGCATTAAAACATACAAGAGTTAAGAGAGTCAAAGCTCATTTAATCATTACATAACTTATCCAACGATACCTCTACACTTAGATTTGAGCGGGGGCCAAGACAACTTTCGGGGCTCACCCTCGTAGTCAAAAGCATCCAAATAGATAATAAGAGTCTTCGCATAACATAGGAGCAAGAAATATTATCCACGGAGTTAAGGACTCACCAAACTTGCTTTGTGAAGGCAGTACTAGCCACGATGAGGGTGAGGATGATTGCGCGGAGCTCCGGTTACTACATGGTAACATCATGTAGGAATAAAGTATTCATTAGTATGCTTGAATGTATTAAGTATGTAGGAGGCAATGAAATAAGAAATAGGCAACATAATCGGAATGCATAATTAGACAATAGATGAGCATATAGCAACATGACATGCATGAATAATGCTTGAGTAAAACATCCTTATATAAAATATATTACATGTGTAATAAGAGACCTCTTGATGGTTGCCACACCGTAACATCCACGGTGATTGACGTATCGACCCCTCAATTGGTTGATGGTTGTCTCACCCTACCACCCATGGAGATTGAGGTATCAACCGCTCAATTGGTTGATGGTTGTCTCACCCTACCATCCATGGTGATTGAAGTATCAACCCTTTAATTGGTTGATATTTGTCTAACCCTACCGTCCATGGTGATTGAGGTATCAACCTCAATTATTTGATGGTTGTCTCACCCTACCATCCGTGGTGATTGAGGTATCAACCCCTTAATTGGTTGATGCTTGTCTACCCTATAATCTATGGTGATTTAGGTATAGCACCCCCGCAACAAGGTTTGATCAAGTTGCAACACTTTAGATACTTTTCATGAAATTAATACATATATACCTTCCTTTCATCATCAAAAAGTCATTCAAGTCATAGGACATGCAATGGACCATCAATAGTTGAAGAACCTTAAACCAGACATTTTATCAAACATTTGGTGGATCTGTAATGCTAGTGTAAAATCATACAATTCAAAAGTGAAATCATGCAATCAAAAACTTGAAGTAAATCGAACCACCAACACTTGGTAATACCACCTTGCAAAACACATTGATACCTCTCATCAAAACTCATCATAGATCTTAGATTCATAGCTCAAAACATGCTTAAACAGTCACATTTTTATGAAACCCTAACATAGTTCATAATAAAATTCATAGTAAATAAGAACCATAAGTAAATCAACTTAGAAATATGAAATTTATGTAAAAAGGAAGCTTGGGCACTATGGGAGAAAGGACCCAATGGTTGAAACCCACATACCTCAATTTTGGAGAATTTCTTGATGAAGATTGAGAGGAGAATTTGAAGCTTGATTGAATTTCTTGAATCTCGAAATGTGTTTCGGACCCTTGATTTTGAGTGAAATATTTGTCCAATTGTTTGTGAGAGTATTTGTGAATGCCTTGTATGATATGAAGGTGAAATATGGCTAAATATAAGTATTTTTATGTATGGGATGACATAATCCCAAGACCCAAAAGTCTCGGACCGAACAACTGGCAACAAAAATAGGCATCTCCACGCCATAGCCGCGTCGCACCAGGGGCGCGTAATATTCTCTAGAAATTGCATTTTGGGAATTTTAAATTTTGATATAGTTGCTATAAAATCGGGGTTAGACCCATTTACCACTCAATTTTCTCCTCTAATCAAGAATATGAAGTCATATTTTTGATATCATGCACAGATTTTGAGATATATAGAAATTACGATTATGGGCACTTTCGAGGAACATTTTTGGGCACTTTTTGGGGTCTTTTCAATATCTGTTCTCTGGGAAAATTCGTCCTCTAATGTCAAAGAAGCACATAAAAGAAGAGTAATCATGACGAGATCATCCCCAAGAAGAAAGCAGTAATGCACTTAAAAACCATTTTTAAAAAATCTCAACATAAGTGTTAAAATCACCATGAACTTGTCAACATAAACATGAATGCATGAAAAGAAATAAAGTTCCGATTCATGAGACATGAAATCATATAGAAGACTTAAAATCAGTGCCATAGGATTGAGTAAAATGGAAGAGATAGGGATATCGCTTTTGCACATCCGCCTCGGCTTCCCATGTAGTACTTTCAATTTGTTGATTCCACCAAAGGACCTTAAGGAAATCTACATCCTCGTTCCTTAACCTCTTCACTTTTCTATCTAAGATCTCTACTGGAGCCATTGTAACGAGCCTAAAAAGTGCCCTCAAAATGTGACTCGGAAATGCCTTGAATCTTAATTTTCATATATCTCAAAATTCGTGCGTGATATAAAAAATTCGATTTCATATTCTTGTTCAGAGAGTAAAATTTAGAGGGAAAAGGGTCTAAACCCAATTTTAGAGCAATCTTATCAAAATCTGAAAATTGCAAAAACGTGATTTCCAGAATGTTGTGCGCAATGCTGGCACAACATGCCAGTGTTCTTTTTCTATGGATTTTTTTTACTTCGGTCCAAGACTTTTAAGTCTTTGGCCTAAGTCTTCCCACACCAAAAAATACATATACTTAGCCTTTTTTCACCCTCATATCATCCTTAACATTCCCTAATATCATCTCAAACACTTGGACTCATATTTCACCCCAAATTCAATTCCCAAAACTCAAGACCAATCTTAAGGATTTCATTCAAGCTTCAAGTCTCCAATTCCAATCTCTTTCAAGGGTTCTCCAAAGCTAATGTATGTGGTGTTGAACCATTGAGTCCTTTCACCCGTGGTGCCTAAGCTTCTTTTTTACTAATATTGCATGATTTAAAGTTGATTCTACATGTGGGTCTTATATATTAAGAAACTTACTACACAGTGATTTAAGTTCATGAAAGTATGGTTGTTTTTAGCTTACTACATATGGGTTGTTTTTAACTTATACATGTGGGTCTTTTTTACTTGAGCTTTGAATCTTAGATCTAATGTTGGATTTGATGAGGTCTTTTGATGTGAATTTCTTGGCAGTGTTCCAAGATGTTGATTGATGGTTTTCTCACAGATTTTATTGTATGATTTCACCTCTAAATGGCATCTTCTTTTACCCCTATTGCATACCCTCAAAGTGTTTTATAAAATATCCAGCTAGGGTTTCTTGAGGAAATGAAGATTCAAGGCACGAGATATGATATGAATGATGTTATGATGATGAAATGAGCTTAAGTATATGATATACTCTATATAAAGTGTTGCATTAGACCATACCCCGATCCGAGGATATAAGAGCTCGGGTAACCATATTGGGGTTTATATTCATCAACCATGCAAGGGGTTTATACTTCATCACCGTGTTGGTAAGGTGTGATTAGCATCAACCATGTAAGGGGTTTATACCACACAACCACCAAGGGGTTTATATCTTTAACAGCTAGCTTGGTCTTTTCTTCACATACGATATCCTATGCGGGCATGAATTACTTAAACATGTTTTACTTAAACATTGAACATACATGCCATATTATTATATTATGTGTATTGCTTAATATTATGCATTTTGATTATGATAGATGCCTACTTATTATTGCATTGCATCCCACATACTTAGTACATTCAAATGTACTAATGGATACTCTATGCCTACATGATGTTGCCATGTACGAATCGGGGCTCCTATTGATTCTTCTTGTGTCTAGATGGATTGTTCAGGTTAGCCTTTGGTTAATCCTCCATTCCGGTGACAATGACTATTCTCTTATACTATGTTCGATGACTGACTTTCTTTTATATATGTATTAACTATGAGGGTGAGCCCAGTTGCTTGTCTTGGCCCCCGCTCTTATTTACGTAGTAGAGGTGTTGTTAGACATGTTATGTATTATGCTTGAGTTTTGACTCACTTATGATATTCAAGCTAATTAAGTATAAATCTCTCTCTCTCCCTTAGTCTCAATTCCCCTTGTTTACGTTTCTTATGTTGTTTTACATTACTTCCACGACAAAGGATGTGTAATGATATGCTCTGAGGCTTGTTTGGGGTTCCTTCGGGTTCCCCAATTGCCGGTCGTGTCTAGGCCCTAGGCTTAGGTCATGACAAAGACTTCATAATTCAAGTTGCCTTCAACAACACCCACAACATCCAAAGGGACAAAAGCATTCAGATCACCCAAACATTTCCTCAACATGGATAGATGAATGACCAGATAAACCAAATCCATTCCACTAGGCAACTCCAACTCATAGGCTACCTCACCTATCCTCCTCAACACCCTATAAGGACCCACATATCCTAACTCAATTTACCCTTTTTATCGAAATGAACCACACCCTTCATGTGTGATACCTTCAAATAGACGCAATCATCAACCTTAAATTCAAGATTCATGCTCCTCACATTGGCATAGCACTTTTGATGACTTTGGGCTGTTTTCAACCTTTCCCTAATCAACCTTACCTTCTCCATAGACTCCATGACCATATTCGAACCCAATAAATCCATTTCTCCCACTTCAAACCACCCAACAAAAGATCTACAACGTCTACTAGAGAGGGCCTCAAAAGGAGCTATACCAATGCTAGAATAATAGTTATTATTATAAGAAAACTAAATCAATGGAAGATGATCATCCCAACTACCCTTAAACTCCAAAACACAAGTTCTAAGCATATCCTCAAGCGTTTTTATAGTTCTTTAGGATTGACCATCCGTTTGAGGGTAAAAGGTCGTACTATGCTTAACTTGGAATCTAACCAAATCATGAATGTACAATCAAGCATAGTCTTCAGCACCAAAATTAGTCTTAACCGGTAGGAAATGAGCCAACTTTGTCATTGTATGAACCACAACCCTAATAGAATCAAAACCCTTTCTAGTCTTAGGCAACGTAACCACAAAATCCATGTTAATTTCCTCCTACTTCCATATGGGAATCTTTATATCTTGGGTTAAGCCACCCGACTATTGGTGTTCAACTTTGACTTGTTGGAATCTGTGACAACCAGATACAAATTTGGCAATGTCTTTCTTCATGCCTCCCCACCAAAACACGTCCTTCAAATATCTGTACATCTTTATAAAATAGGGTTAAATAGAATAAGAAGAATTATGAGCCTCATCAAGAATCCTCTTTCTCAAGTCATCCACACAAGGCAAGCACAACCTACTTTGGTACCTAAGGGCACCATCTTATCCTTGGGAGAAAACGTCCACCTTGCCATCTCTCACCAATGTCTTCAATTCTAACAAGGAGGGGTCAAGATCTTGCTTTCCCTTTATATCATCAACCAAGGAAGATTTAGAGACATCAGCAACCACAATACCACCATTATCAACCTCTTCCAACCTAACCCCCAATCTAGCCATCCGATGAACCTCTCTAGCTACCTCTTTGCCCTTACCATCAACATGAGCTAGGCTACCCATTGCCACCTAAGTCACAGCATTGGCCACAACATTAGCCTTAACAGGGTGAATGCACACTCATATCATAATCCTTAAGAAGCTCTAACAACCTTCATTGCCTCAAGTTAAGATCTACTTGAGTGAATACATATTGGAGACTCTTATGATTGGTAAACATATCAACATGCACCCTATACAAATAATGATGCTAAATTTTCAAAGCAAATACAACGGTGGCTAATTCAAGATAATGAGTAGGATAATTCTTTTCATGCACCTTGAGTTGTCTAGAAGCATAGGTATCACCATACCATTTTGCATCAATACATAACCCAAAGCAATCCGTGAGACATCACAATACACAACAAACCCTTACAACCTTTCTGGTAGAAACAAGATAGGAGCGGAGATAAGATTTTCCTTCAGGTTTGGAAAATCCTTTCACACTCATCGGTCCACACAAATTTAGCATTCTTTTGAGTCAACTTAGTCATGGGAGAAGCAATAGAAGAGAACCCATTCACAAACCACTTGTAGTAACCCGCTAAGCCCAAGAAGCTTCTAATACCTGACGGGGTCAAAGGTCTAGGTCAATTTCTAATCACTTCCATCTTTTTAGGATCCACCTTAATACCATCCCCCGATACCACATGACCTAGAAAGGAAACCTTTTTCAACCAAAATTCACACTTTTCATACTTAGCATACAACTTCTCTTCCTTAATTTTTGTAAAGCCACCCTGAAATAACTCACATGCTCCTTCTCACTATGAGAATAGATCATAATATCATCAACGAAAACTATCACAAACAAATCAAGGTATGGTTTAAAAACCACGTTCATAAGATCCATGAAGGTAGCTGGTGCATTAGTAATTCAAAAGCTATAACCACAAACTCATAATGCCCATACCTATACAAATTCATAATCCAAAAGCTGCAACCTGCATCTTCTGAACATGTGAATTCTTATTTGGCCAACACTCCACCCTATATAATAAAGATGGTCTAACCACCATTTTGTAAAACTTTCCTTTCAGCTTAGTTGGTGTCTTCTTATCATACAGTACTCATGAGGAAAGCCTCCATTTTGTCCACACTGCTTCAATACGATCTGTAACATCATCATCAATGTCGCCACTACTCTGGATGATGGATCCAAGATACTTAAAGCTTTCTCTCTTAGGAATAATTTTGTGGCAAGCTTCACTTCAATGTTTGTTGCATCTCTAACAACAATGAATTTACACTCCAAATATTCTGTTTTGGTTCTGCTCAATTTCAACCCTTAGGATTCCAAAGTATCCCTCCACACCTCCAATCAATCATAAACTTTGGCCCGAGTCTCATTAATCAGTACTATATCATATACAAATAGCAAACACCATGGTACCCCTCCTGGATAGACCGTGTCAGCTCATCCATTATCAAACCAAAAATAAAAGGGCTCAACATAGATCCTTGATGGAGTTCCATCTCAACAGGGAAGTACTCAGAGTCTCCTCCCATGGTTCTTACGAGGGCTCCATCATACATATCCTTTATCACCTTAATATATACCATTGCCACACCTTTTGCCTCTAGGCATCTCCATAAAACATCCCTTGGCATTTTGTCATAAGCCTTTTCTAAGTCAAGGAACACCATATGAAGGTCACTCCTTCTCTCCCTATATTTCTCCACTAATCTTCGAACAAGATGGATTGCTTCAGTAGTTGATCATCCTGGCATAAATCCAAACTAGATCTCAGAGATAGTACTTTCCTCATTCGTGTCTCGACCACTCTCTCCCAAACCTTCATAGTGTCGCTTAGCAATGTGATACCCCTGTAATTGTTCCAACTTTGGATATTCCCCTTGTTCTTGTACAATGGAACTATTATGCTCTACCTCCATTCCCCAGGCATCTTAGCGGTCTTTATAATAGCATTAAACAATCTAGTCAACCACTCAATACCCTCTTTGCCAACACTCCTCCAGAAATCCACCGGAATTTCGCCGGGTCCAAATGCTCTCCCTTTGTTCATCCTACTAACAACACGTCTAACTTTCTCAACTCTAAAATTCCTGCAATAACCAAAATCTCGATAACTCTCGGAGTGTGCAAATCACCCAACTCAATATCTTTGTCCCCTTTTTCATTTAAGAGTTTATGAAAGTACTCTTGCCACCTTATCTTAATGGAATTCTCATCCACCAACACCTTATCATTCTCATCCATAATGCACAATCACAAGCTTTTCTCTCTCTGACCTTTACAAGCCTATATAATCTCTTATCCCCGCCTTTTTCCCCTAACTCAGCATACAACCTCTCAAACGCTGATGTCTTAGCACTCATCACTGCCATCTTTTCTTCTGCCTTCGCTGCCTTATAAACATTCTTAAGCCTTATTTTTTCATCCTCATCCCGACATTCCAACCAATTCATGTAGGCACTCTTCTTGGCTTTCACTTTTCCTTGAACTTCTTCACTCCACCACCAATCACCTTGTTATCTACTAAAGATCCCTCTTGAGACCGCTAGCACCTCGATGGCCACCTTCTTATTGTAGCTAGTCGTGGTATCCCACATAGTGTTCACGTCTCCGCTAATACTCGAAGCCCCTAAACCACTCAACCTATCCCCCAACTCTCGAGAAAGTGCGGGAGTCAGATCACCCCATCTAATCCTTGGTTGGACATAAGTAAATTTCTTCCTCTTAACGCTCTTAAGTTCCAAGTCCATTACTAGAAGCCTATGTTGAGTGGAAATATTTTCACTCGGAATTACCTAGCAATTCTTACAAAGGCTTCTATCACACTTTCGTAGGAGTAAGTAGATAATTTGGGTTTTAGCTACCGAACTACGAAAGGTAACTAAGTGATTTTCTCTATTCGGGAAACATTAATTAGCAATAACCAACTCAAAAGCTTTAACATAGTCCAACATAGACATCCCTCCTCCATTCCTCTCCCCAAAGCCAAAGCCTCAATGGACATCGTTAAAACCACTAGGCGTGGTACCAATATGTCCATTAAAGTCTCCCTTGATGAAAATCTTTTTAGTGGCTGGCATGCCCCTCACAACTTCATCCAACTCTTCCCAAAAGAGCTTCTTAAATTCATTATCTAAACCTAAGGTCTTAATCTACTAAGATGCCTACTCCGTTCCTAGCCCTAGAACTACCCGAGAACCATAATTTAATTCCATCTACATCTAGCCCTTACTACCTACCCATCTGGTCTCTTGAACACATGCTATATTAATTTGTCTCATCTTAAGGTTCTTTACTAACCCTACGGACTTTCCCGTAAGTGATCCTATGGTCCACGTTCCTATTCTCAACCTAAGTAGGCCTATTCCTCTCTTACCACTTCTACCCCTAGCATCCACTCCCAACCAATGACATGATGCTAATCCATCATTAGACCCAAACACCACTAAAAACTACTAGTACAAAAACCTATAAATGATAAATAATGTAAAATCCTATAGTTTACAGCAAAAGCAATAAGCACAATGAGAAACAATGCTTAATAAGTCTACATGAATCAAATCAAAACAGAATCAGCAGATCTTCAGAAAAACACAATACTCAACAAGTCTATAGGAATCAATAAAATAGACAAGAATCAATAGTCATCAAGTCTACAGGAATCAAATCAAAACAACTAGTCTAACTATGGATATAGTTAAAGAAAAACGAAACTAGTAAATCTACAAATATCCAGCAACTCTAAAGAGACTCAACAATTAATAAGCATCAACAATTTATAGCCAAGAATCAATAAGAAGTAAGAGATATAGCCATGAAATAAGAATCAAAAAGCAAAATGTCAACTAAACCGATAAGAAATAATGCCAATGTAGGAGAGACCAAAGAAGTTGATCGGACAAGAAATTGAACAAGCCAAAAAGGGGAATTGTATAGAAACAAAGAAATCTACAGGAAATAGTACCAAATCAGAAGCAGAATTTGAGCAAAAAAAAGGGAAAAAATGAAGGATATCATCCGGGTAATCTACCAGCTTCAACTGTTGAGTGCATCGCCAGAAAATGCTTCTCGCTGGTATTCTATTCCCAAAATTTTTCTGACATTTCTGAAATTTGTACGCCTCTCCTGAAAACTAATCTTCGTTGGAGACATACTACCTCGCTGGGCCAAATCCGCTGGAGAAGAACTTGAAGTTTCTTGAACAGGCAACTTTCGTTTCTCCGACAATAGAGAGATGAAGAAAGGAATGAGAGGTATTCTGCCTAAGGATGAGAAGAACGAGAGTGAAGGGGACGTCCGGAGGTGTGGGTTCACCAGAGAGAACAGAAGACAGGCTTGGTTTTGGCCAGAGTAGTGTGGCTGTGAAAAGAGCTTGGAGGAGAGAGAAAATATTCAGAGAGGAATTCACATATCCAGTGAAAATTCTGAATTAAAAATAGATAAAGTAGAAAAATAAAATTAGTGAGATGTAGGTTAGCCTTTAGAAAGATACAATAATAAAGACATTCATAGTGATAGTAAATTGAAGGTCAAACATGTATCTTCAAAGAGAGTGGATAATTGAATTCAGAGACACGTGATTTCATCTTTTCTTCTTGGGTTATAGTGATAATATTACATATCATTGTTTTGTGCTAGAAAATTATTGGGTAATTTTTTTAAAAAAAATTATATATGTTCGACTTGAATATGATGATAAGCTCTCTTGTGATTTTGAGTATAGTAATTAGTACATTAAATTTTTTATAAGGGATATGATAAAGTCGATAAAGAGACGATCAATAGTAAGTTGAGATACATGAATTTTCAAATATGGTATGAGTTAATATTGATAGATAAGGGGAATTGATTTATATGTTTGGAATTAGAATTGAAGTTCTTCATTGTGAGTGTATGCTCATAGTAGCAGGTTTTGTCAAGTTATGAATAGGTAAAGTATGAACTAATTGAAATATATTGGATATTGAACAATTGAAAGGACGTATGCATGATTTATATCATAAAGTTAGTTACTTTTAACTATTAAAGGACCTAAGGAAGGGTGTTACTTAAAGTTTTCCTTTAGAGTATGAAAAAGTATACATTACACACACACACATATATATATCATGAGTTATCAGTTAAAAGATATGATTGGTGGACAAGTTAGTTAAAAGAATAAAAATCCTATATATTGAAACATTTAAGTCATCTGAAATTGACGTCTTGAAATAAATTTGAAAAAGGTGAAGGAATACGACATCTCGTATAGATCTTTGTTTGATGTTAAAAGTGATATGAAATTTCACCTTTTAGTTTAGACATTATCATATAGTATGAACTGAATCAGTAGAAATTTAGTAGGGGTTTATCCATAATTTTTATGAAAATGACTTTTATTCAACTGGCGAATAGTGATATCAGGAAGATGTTGCATTTATTTAATTTGGAATATTCGAATTGATAAATGACTTATGGGGGAATAACGGTATTGGATTTTACATGATTATTAAGGACATTGGGGCAATTGAAACTATTTTATTGCTGAGATTACACATACTAATGTGATGCTCTCTTGGTATAGTAAGGTGTTTGTGGTGACTCAATCATTCTAGATAAGATGGAATAGATGTTTCATTAGAGAAATTGATATTTTTTCAGTAATTCTACAAGTGCATCTTGATCATAAAAGTTTATAGAAGAGCTGCCACGAATACTTATAGTTATTCTGCAGTCTTAAGATTTATTTCATTGTAGAGGCCGTGTTGTAGCTATATATGATTGAATATGGGGCATGTTGAGTCTAGCTTATCGCTCTTAAGGGTTGGTGATAGTCACTGCTGTTGAATTTATTAGTTTTGATAGTGTTGTTGGAGGTTCTATAAGTTCGAATTTATCGCTTGCTAAGTGGTTACTTGACCATTTTCTTCGTTGAGCTAGAAAAATTTAATTTTTTATGATGAGTATCCAATATCTAAGGATCACATTTTATAACTTAAATTCATGAGAAGAGTTGATTGTAAGAATGAAATCTTGATAAGATTTGTGATAGTTTTTGCACTATGAGTGAGGGCTGTTTGGTTCAGGTTCATTTATCATTGTGGCCGATATTATTGGTTCAAAAATTTTTCATTATTATGTGAGAAAAGATTTGTCCAAATGATTATGTTATGATCGAGTGAGCTTTGATTCTGATTGGGTTCATGAGTTAGTCTGTAACTTAAAAAGTATCTTTGATTGTAAATCTACAAAAATTTGATTCAAAAGTTCAATCCTTAGTAGTTGATCTTGATGGATGATTTTAAGTAGGAACTTAAATAAACAGAAGAACATTGACTTAAAAAGATCATGACTCAGACTTTTGTAATATCAGTTATTCTTCCCTCTCTTTGTTTTGACCGCTCGAGGATCAACGGTGGGTAAATCGGTATTTGATGTAACGACCCATTAATTCGTTTTGAGATATAGAGTTTCGCATGTTATAAAAGAGTTATCTCGTGCATTTAAAGGGACTTTTTCAACTATTCAATAATTTTTAGTATTTATTTAAAATATAATTATAGATAATTAATTTAGTTAGTGGATTAAAATAATAATTTAGTTAATATCCTATACTAATTATTTCATATTTATTAAAAGTAGTTTAGTAGATTTTATTAGTTTGAACACATAAATAAAATAAAGAGAAGAAGAATAAAGGTTTTGAGCGAATTACCAGCGGCATCACTTGCAGAAAGCAACCAAAATTTGCTTCAGGTAATTCTCCAATTGACTGATTTATATGTGTTTCTAGTATTTAATTATAATATTAGTGGGTGAGTAATGTGAATAGGTTATTCTGTAGAAAGAATTGGAAAGTGATAAGAAGGGTGTACAGTGATGTCTAGTCGTTCCAACTATAGGTAAGAATAGTGTCCTCTATGTAACGACCAGGGTATTGTACGTTTGCATTGGATCTTGGAATTTCACTTTCCAGAAGTTTTTGGAGAAAGTGGCAGTCCAAGGAGGTCCCCACGGCCCATGTGAGGCCACACAGACTGTGTAGGGACTCGTGGAGTGGATCTTGGCTCTTGAACATTGTTTGGTTCAAAAAAGGTGGTGATTAAAACTACGGCACAACACACTTGGACCCTTCACGGTCTGTGTGACACTTCATGGACCGTGTGGAGGGCCGTATGTTGGCGTTGGCTTGAAGTCCCACCATTTTAAGGCTAAGTGAGGTCACATAGCCCTTCACACGGCTCGTATGATGCCTCACGGGTCGTGAGGGTGACCGTATGGTTTCCGGGGTAAGAAATTTTCCTAAGTATAGAATCACGTCTTGTAACTCTTCGGAAATTTCTACAAGTGTGGGCATACGGGTAGTCACAAGTCCCGTAGAGCCCTTCCGTGTGGCTCACTTTTGGCTCAAAAATATTCTATGTATGGGATCTTCAAGCTTAACCTAATTTCACCTTCAAGCCTTCAATTCAAGCTTATTCATGTTGTTTAAGACTATTATGGTCTCCTACCTCAAGCTAAGTTCAAATGTATTCCATTGGCTAAGTTTTTCACAAGTACCGATTAAAGGGTCAACTTTAAATGGGCATATCTTTTAGCACAAAATGAACTGGGTGGCTCATGACTTATGACATTAAAGCTCTTGGAATTAGCTTTTTGATGCACTTGGTTTCATCTCATTTAGAGTTCGGATGAAGAACTTATGTCCTTTTTCGTAAAATCTATTTTGGCTATACCGGGGGTCTTGACGACCCCTGAAGGGCCTCACGACTTGTGGAGCCAGCTGTGGGGAGTTCCGGGGAAAATTAAGGGGGCCCTTTTGTTGTGTTACTTCTGATATTTTGACACACCCTCAAGGCTTTTTAAGACCTTTAAACTCACCTTTATATTCCTAAACCTCTCCTACACAAATTCAAAAACCTCATTCAAGACAAATTCTCTCAAGTTACCCTAGATTATATTCCAAAGAACTCATACGGTTTCAAACATGGGAAATCAAGGGAAATTCAGTTCTTCTTCAAATTTCCCTTAAAACTTCTTTATTGGGTCAAGTATGCCGCCCCTTATTCACCCCAATCTAATGGGATTGCGAAAAGGAAAAATCAAACTTTGAAGGAAATGATGAATATCTTAATTATAAGTTCAGGTTTACCACAAAACTTGTGGGACGAAGCTATCCTTACAGCAAATTGCATACTCAATAGAGTACCCCATGGAAAGACACAATCAATTCCATATGAAAAATAAAAAGGAAAGAAATCCGACTTGAAATATTTCAAAGTGTGGGGGTGTCTATAAAAGTTCATGTTCCTATGAAGAAAAGGTTGAAAATAGGATCAAAGACTGTGGACTGTGTGTTTATTGGAGTGTCTTCCTGCATAGTTAGTATACTATTTATTGTTATTTCTATTCTTAAATCACAAAAATCCCCCAATTTAGAGATTTTAGTAATCGATGCTTGAAATGATTGATAGTGGATCTCTATAGTCAAGCCTCATATTCCTTGTGGATTCAACCCTAATCTCTAGTTAGGTCAGTTGCTGACAGCGATTGCTTTTTTGTTGGAGCGCGAACACCATCACTCTCACAATTTCAGATTGCAAAACCTCTGTCTTTTAGGATTAATATTTGTATTTATATTGAACCCTAGATACATTCCACGTAGAACTCCTTTCTTGAGTAGGGCACGTAGTTCTTTTTCTTAAAGGAGTCCTTTTCCTAAGTGGTTGCCTTTACCGAGTCTCATTCTGATTCGGTTTCCTTAAATCGCAATCCTTCTCCGACTGGGATTCTACTTTGTATTTCCTAGTGCGACTATGCTAGACTTGGTTCCTTTTGTCATCATCAAAACTTCTTATGCATACCTGCAATGATCCTAACAATAAACTTTACATTTATATTTCACATTTTATTATTGTCTCAATATTCGCTCAGATAGAGTAGTTTCATATCTACTTTTGAGTGAATAGGACAAAAAACCTTAAATTATTGTTGTATTTGACGTTAATACCAAAATTCTTGGAAGTTTTATAACCCCTTAACAACAGCTCCCTACGTATATATTATCAACATTACCCCAATACCTCAAAGGCTCCCGCCCATTGCGGGGTAAGGGGGGGTCGGATGTACACAGCCTAAACCCTATATTTAAAAAACATAGCGCGACTGTTTCCGAATGACCCATGATGAGCGTCGAAAGTTGCATTGACTAACTGCTACTTCACAAT
>JAABOM020124222.1:0-22097 GCA_011800125.2 Solanum clarkiae | reverse complement strand
TATAGACACCAGATTTGATGCATTGTACTCATATGTGAAAACCCAGCAAAACCATCTTATTTTATTCTATTCATTAAGTATTATTTTTGATATATGTAGGGGATTGTTGGAAAAAATGATTTTAGTATCTCAAAAATATATTTTTATCTGATATTATTTATTCATTATTTTAATATATTATTAATTAATCTTGAATGGATAGTTAATAGGATAATATTAATGCCCTCTAAATGTTATTTTTACCATATAAATGTGTCATAATACTCTATCTTTATTGTAGACATATTCTTGAAATGTGAAATGTTTTTATTTATATAGTGATTATCTTCTTGAGAAGAGGAAGAGTGAAATAATATATTATATTAAAAAATTCCTCCTCCTATATTGATATATACATATTGGTAGTGGTGAAGTTTGCTACTTTATTCTTTGTTAGATTCTGGCTCCTAGTTTGATACTAGAAGAGCTTGTTGAATCCTCGGGGATACACCTATACCGGGTGAAATATCCTTAAGGACAGTGTCTTTTGACATGCCTTAAGCTATGTAAATTTCCTACAAGTGTTCGTGATGATGTTCATGATGAAGTGTTCATGTTCGTGATAATGTTCGTTGGCATGAAGAACAAGTATTTTCTGTAAAAGTTCCAATAAATAGAACATAGTATGAGGCAAATCCAACCTATAAGCCACATTCCCAATCCGCTCAACAATCTCATAAGGACATACATACCGGGGGCTCAACTTTCCCTACTTCCCAAAATGCACCACACCCTTGATAGGCGACACCTTCATAAACACCCAATAATCAATACAAAACTCTAGATCCTTCTTTCTAACATCCAAATAAGACTTCTGATGACTTCGAACCATCTTCAACCTTTTCTTAATCAATTTCACTCTCTCGTAGCCTCCAACACTAAATTCAGGCCTGTAGAAGTTATTTCATCTAACTCAAACCATCCCACCGAAGATCTACACCTTTACTTTATAAAGCCCCAAACGGTGCTATACCAATGCTAGCATGAAATATATTATTATAGGCAAACTCAATAAGTGGTAGATGATTAACCCAATTAACCTTGAATTCCAACACGCAAGACCTCGACATGTCCTCTAAAGTTTGAATTGTCCTCTTGGCTTGCCCAACGAATCAAGGATGAAAAGCAATACTTAACTTCCCCTTAGTACGAAGCCCCTCCTTGAGATGATTTTCAAGAGTGTGAAGTAAGTTAGTACCACAATCCGATATAATAAAGGTAGGCACACCACCCAGTCTAACCAACTCCCAAAAATATAAGTTCGCACTGTCTCTCTTCGCACCATGCCACCAATACACTTCTCTCAAGCCCCAATACCTCTTAGTAGATCTCGGGTAAATATAATAATGAGAGTTATGGGATTTACTCATGATCATTTCCTTAAGACCATCCACATTCGAAACATTAAATCAATCTTGGTACCAAATTACACTATCTCCCCATTAGGAGAAAACTTCTATCTTATTGGCAACTAACCTCTTCAACACAACCAATGATGGGTCTAAATCTTGCTTAACCTTAAGATCAACAAACACAAAACATTCGACCCCATTCTAAACATGAACACCACCATCATTAGAGTCAGTCAACCTAACATCCAATCTAGCAAAACAGTGAACATATTTTGTCGACTATTTCTTCCCTTCATCAACATGGGCCACACTTCCCATAGATAGCCTACTAAGAGCATTGGCTATTAAATTTGCCTTGCTGGAATTACATTATAAACTCATATCATAGTCCTTAAGGAGGTTTAACCCTCTCCTTAGTCTCAAGTTAAGATCCCTTTGAGTGAACACATGTTGCAAACTCTTGTGGTCGGTGAAGACATCAACATGCACCCCATACAAATAGTGCAATATTCAAGGCAAACACTACTGCCGCTAATTCAAGGTCATGAGTCGGGTAATTACGCTCATGCACCTCCAATGGCCTTGATGTATAAGCTATGACCTTAACACGTTGCATAAGTACACAACCCAACCTTAACCAAATCAAGAAGCATCACAATACACCACCGACCTATCTAAGCCATCCGGTAATGTCAAAACAGAAGCCGATGTAAGCCGACTTTTCAAAGTCTGAAAAGTCACCTTCATTTGACCATACAAACTTGGCCTTCTTTCAAGTCAACTTGATCAATGAAGATGCAATAGATGAGAAACCTTCAACAAACCTTCTATAATAACTAGCCAACCCAAGAAAAACTTCGAATACCTGAAGGAGCAAGCTTGTCAAACAATGCACATCCTTCACGAATTCTTTTTTGACCCTACAATGACTTCCTTGCCTGGATTACATTATGAGCCCAAAGTAGCTCTCCCTATTCGATAGGGAGGGATGGAGTCTCAAGACACACATAGCACTATAAGTATCACGAAGAAATGAAACATTTCCTAAAACATCTTGTAGCCTTCTACCCATAGATGTGGCGTGCTTGACACCTATGTATAAGACTCTACTTGACGCGACATGTTGGATTCTGAGGACCATTTATATACCTAGTGCTATGATACCATTTCTATCGCGACCCCGATGAATTGTCTAGGAGTGACATGATGAATGAAAACCTGAGAGTCCCCAAATAAGCCTTAAAGTATCCATATTCATATCATCGGTTCGGAAGCGTACGTGAAATAGTAAACACATAGTCCTAAAGGACATAAAAGTAGGACTCACGCTATGGGGATATCATAGAGAAAGAGGTTAACATGATTTCATGTGACATATTGCACATAAAGACTAATCGATGAATAAGTATTACTCACTCTACGGGGCCAATACGGGACATAGAATGTTCCATATTTCCACATCAAACATACATACATATCATAATTCTCATAATCAATCCATGATAGCCATATCCAATAGATAACCATAATCATAAGCTTCAAATACAACACATAACATATAGATCCCATGAGAGTTTATAAGATGTCTAATAATGCCTCTAGTCATAATATAGGACGGGGGCCAAGACAAGTCCCGGGCTCACCATCAAAGTAAATAATAGAAATGGAAGCAACTTTGGTAGAGGAATGGTGGCTTGTCCTTTGAAGATGAGACTCACCACAACAAATGTCACAAATCCAATCTAGCGTCAAACGCTGGATAGAGGTTATATCTGGCCCCTACATAGCGAGATCATATAGGCAAAAGTATGCGTTAGTACATTTGAAGGTACTAAGTATGTGGGCACACAATGCATATGACTTATCAAACCTGCATTTCAATGATAGATGACAAAGGCACATAATATAGAAAGAATCATATATCCAAAGAAGAGCAGTATAATAATATACCATGAAATTCATGATGCATAAAATGCAAATGCTCACATATAGAGGGGATGAGACCTCAGCCGACCTGAGGAAGACTAAACGAGATATTACTTGGAATTTCAATGAAATTCCCTCATTAGTAAAAATGTGGCCTACTTGCCAAAGGTAAATCATACTTCACCTTACGGGCAACCCCATTTCATATGAAGCAACCTTCTCTACGAGCAACCCTATTTGAGATAAGATTTTCACATATAGCATATCATATCGTACTTTACCTTATGGGCAACTCCATTTCATATAAAGCAACCTTCCTTACGGGCAACCCCATTTAAGATAAGATTTTCACACCTATGCTAGGCACATAGTTCAAGGAAAGAGAGGGAACCCTTAATCCATCGATGTTACATTGTCATCCCACAAGAATATATATACTTACATATACACATGCTTTCAAAAATGTCAATGATCATTTCCAAGTCATTTCAATCCAATCTTAGGCTTAGAAGCCAAACGTCATTCATAATAAATCATACTTAGGCTCAAATGCCAAATTATAGCTCGTAGTCATAGTACTCATGCATAGTAATAGCTAATTCAAATATACAAGATGGTATAAGCTCCCAATATGCTCAAAGATCCATAATCATAGACATTTATGTGATCACATTCTTGTCATAATCAATATCTTTCAAAATCATATACATAAACATAATTGGGCCTAACACACTTCATAATTTCTATAAAATCCAATGGTAATGAATGCATATGCCATGAATGATGTGAGAATACCATGGGTAATTGAAATTCAATCTAAAATCAACAATACAATATAAAATTTAAGTGAAAATATATTTGAATCCATATTTAACATCATAATATAAATCACCCATGCAGAAAACAAGCTTTAAAAGGGGCATACATGTTCATAACTTAATTACTTCAATGTAAATCATCATAATAAGGCTTAAAGTAACTTAAAATCATAAATAAAGTACAGATCATACATCAATTGAATTTAATATATCAAAATAATGAAAAAGCACATTTAAAATAAGCTTAATTTCATGAAAAATTACTTGAAAGAGTTTGGGTCTCCTTGGTTGAAAGGAACCAAGGATCAAAACCTACATACCTTGCTCAGGAAGATAAATTTGAGAAGAATTTAGCTTGAAGTTGAAACCACAATTAAATCCTAGCTTGAATTTTGAAGATCAGACTTAGAGAGAATTTTGAGACTTTGATCATAGAAACTAAGGGTTAGTCTTGAATGAGGGGTTAGAATTAGTGTAGGAGAAGTTTAAGAATGTAAAGAGGGTTTAAATGTCTTAAAAGCTTGGGGATGGCTCAAAATTTAACAGCACCTAAATAAAATTCCCCTTTAAATTTTATCCAGAACTTGGCACGGTTGGCTTCAGGGGTAGTGAAGCTTTTCACGGTCCGTGAAGGCTCATCTAGCCCAGATAGATTCTACGAAAAAAGGCATAACTTCTTGCTCCGAACTCAGAATGAGGTGAAACTGGATGTGTTGGAAAGCTAATTCAAAGACCTTCAATTTGATAGGTTGTGGGCTACTTCATTCCCTTTGTGCTGAGAGATATGCCCCTTTAAAGTTGACCTTTTTATCGATACTCATGAAAACTTAGTCAATGAAATTCCTTTGAACTTGTCTTGATGTAGGAGACTAATGATGGCCTTAAACAACATAAATAAGCTTGAAATAAGGGATTGAAAGTGATCTTAGATTGAGCTTGAAGATCCTATACTTAAAATTTGTCAACAAAGTCACCTTCACGGGAGGCCACGCGGTCCATATAGTGTCACACATGCCATGACACTTCATGTACCCCTCTCCTTAGAAAATTCCAAGATCAAGTTACGAGACGGTGATTCCATACTTAGAAATATTTCACTCTGGATGACTTACGGGTGTCCACATGGGCCATGACACCCCACACGAGCCGTGAACTTGGTTATGTGGCCTTACTTAGTCCCAAAATTGTGGGATTTCAAGCCAAGGCAACCACATGACCCACCACGTGTTCTGCGATGCGGACTGTGTCATTTTTTGTATTTTTTCATTGAAAATTCTCTAATTGAATTTTCTAATCCAATAGAAAATATTTAGACCAAATCTAAGTGTAAGTCAGTGCAGGTGCGCGTCGTTCACCTGTCGTGCAATTTCACTGGAAATTATTTCGCTTTGAAAAATTATCTTTTGATCCGGTTGCTCTAAAAGTCAATTGAGACCACTTTTCCATTCAATGTTTCATGCTGATCACATATCTGACCTCGGATTTTCCATCGAAGCATAGGAAGATGCATTATGCGCACATCTCTCCTATAGGGTTATTGTGGTAATTTTATCGAGTGTCATATCATTTCCCCCTTAGAATCATTTGTCCTACAATGATGAGTAAGGATGGACATCAAGTCATGAATAACAATCAAAACTCTTCTCGACACTCACTCGATCAATCAAACTCTCAACTCCTCATCAATCTCAATAATCTCTACTTAGACACAGGAATAGACACATCAACTCAGGAGTGGAAAAATCAATTTAAGTCAAGGGTAAGGACAACACCTTTAACATTCTCATCATTAGGAACAAATAGATGTTGATGCTTGGCTCTTATCTCTTCCTCAGCTTCCTATGTGTCTTCCTCAAGAAATTGATTCCTCCACAAAACTTTGACTGAGGCAATCTCTTTGGTCCTCAACTTGCGAACCTGATGATCAAGGATTTGTATTGGAATCTTCTCATAGGAGAAACTATCCTTTACTCCAATGCTCTCAGTAGGGATTACCAAAGCAGGATCTCCCAAGCATTTCTTCTACATTGAGACCTGGAATGCTGGATGAATTGTGTCTAGCTCGGAAGGCAACTCTAACTCATAAGTAGCCTTCCTAACCCTCTTCATAATCTGATAGGGGCTAATATAGCAGGGACTTATCTTTCCTTTCTTCCCAAATCTCATGACACCCTTCATAGGTGATACTTTCAAGTATACCCAATCATTCACCTCAAATTCTAAGTCTCTCCTCCTCATATCTGTGTACAATTTCTAGTGAACTCGTTGATGACCTTTACCTTCTCCATCGACTGATGGACAAGTTCAGGTCCGATCAATTTGGCTTCTCCAACCTCAAACCACCTAATTACTGATCTACATCTCCTCCCATACAAAGTTTCTTAGGGAGCCATTTGAATACTTGCATGATAACTATTGTTATATGAAAATTCAATCAATGGTAAACGGTTGTCCCGATTTCCTTTGAAGTCAACGACATAAGCTCTCAACATGTCCTCTAATGTCTGAGTTGTACCCTTTGCTTGGTGGTCTGTCTGAGGATGAAAAATTGTACTCAAATTCACTTTAGTACCCAATCCCTTATGGAAGAATCTCTAAAATATAGAGGTGAATTGAGCTCCTCAGTCCGATATGATGGACAAGGGAACACCATGCAACCTAACAATCTCTCGTATGTACAACTTAACATACTCTTCTGCGTGTCAGTTATCTTAACTGCTAAGAAGTGAGCTGATTTGATCATCCTATCCATAATTACCCATATCAAATCATGATTCTTTCGAGATCTTGGTAGATCAATTATGAAGTCCATGTTTATCATTTCCCACTTCCATTCAGGAATCTCAAAGTTCTGTGCCAATCCACATAGCCTTTGTGTTTAACTTTAACTTGTTGGCAATTGGGGCACTTAGAAAGAAACTCAGCAATATCCCTTTTCATTCCACTCCACCAATTGACTTCCCTCAAGTCGTGGTACATCGTAGAGCCAGGATGAATTGAATATTTAGAGCTATGGGCTTTAACCATAACTCTACCTCGAAAACCATAATGCACAATCTACTCTAGTATCTCAACACTCCATCTCCCCTTTTCGAGAAGACCATCACTTTATGTTTATGGACAACCTCTTTCAATTGAAGCATGACAGGATCTCAGTCTTGCTTTTCTTTCACCTCTACCACTAAAGATGAAGCAGACTTATTCTGAACATTGATTCCTCCCTCATCATTCTCCTCTAGCTGAACTTCTAATCGAGCCAATCAATGTACTTCTTTAGCTAGCGCCATCTTTCCTTCCTCAACATGGGTCGTAATGCCCATTGACAACCTGCTAAGAGCATCACCAACAATGTTAACTTTACCTGGGTGGTAAACAATGCTCATGTCATAATCCTTAAGCAACTCCAACCATCTCCTCTGTTGCAAGTTGAGCTCATTCTGACTGAAGACATGTTGCAGGCTCTTATGGTCAGTGAACACATCCACATGAACTCCTATAAGTAGTGGCACCGGATTAGAAATACCCACTGCTGCTAACTCGAGTCATGGGTCGAATAGTTCTTCTCATAAACCTTGAATTGTCCAGAGGCATAGGATATCACCTTCCCTCTTTGCATCAATACACAAATCAATCCAACTTTTGACGCATCATAATATATCACAGTCTTCTGTCCCATTAGGCAAGGTAAAAGCTGGTGCAGTAGTTAGTCTCGTCTTTAACTCTTGGAAACTCCTTTCACATTTATCAAACCACTAAAATTTGACCTTCTACTGAGTCAATTTGGTCAATAGTATGGATAGCAAAGAAAATTCATCAAAAATATTTGTGATAATATCCTGCCAAACCCAAGAAACTTCTTATCTTAGCTGGAGAGGTCGGTCCAGGCCAGTTCTTAACTACTTCAATCTTTTGGGCATCTACTCGAATACCATCACCCAAAACAACATGGCCTAGGAAAGCTATTGATTTAAGCCAAAACTCATATTTTGAGAACTTTGCATAGAACTCATGGTCCTTAAGTGTTTGGAGGACAACTCTGAGGTTATTGGCATGCTCCTCCTTATCTCTCAAATACACCAAAATGTCGTTAATGAACATGATCACAAACATATCTAGATATTGTCTAAACACTCTATTCATCAAGTCCATGAAGGTTGCAGATGCCCTTGTCAACCCAAAGGACATGACCAAGAACTCAACATAGCCATATCTAGTCCTAAAGTGTTTCTATGGAATATCACATTCCCTCATATTCAACTGATGGTAGCCAGATCTAGGTCTATCTTTGATAAATAAGAGACACCCTGATGTTGGTTAAATAGATCATCTATATTGGGGAAAGGATATTTATTCTTTACCATGACCTTGTTCAGTTCATATAGTCAATACACATTTTGAGAGACCCATCGTTCTTTTGCACGAATAAGACAGTGGCACCCCAAGGAGAAACACTCAGCCTAAGAAGCCCTTCTCTAACAAATCCCTCAACTGTTCTTTCAACTCTTTCAACTCAGCAGGGGCCATCCTATAAGGTGGAATTGAGATAGGATGGATATTGGGAAAAACATTAATGCCAAAGTCAATCTCCATATTAGGAGGGACTCCAGGAAGATCTTAAGAAAACACTTCCGGAAACTCACTCACAATCGGGACTAACTCAAAAGTAGGAGGCTCAACATCATCAGCCTTTACTTGCATGAGGTAATAGATACAACCTTTGGAAATTAGCTTTCTGGCCATAAGGTAGGAGATAAACTTTCCTTTAGGTGTAACAGAATCACCCTTCCACTCTAGAACCTGTTAATTCATGAATTGGAAATTAATGGTCCTGGCTCTACGATCAATGGATGCATAACAAGTGTGAAGCCAATCCATGTGAAGGATCACATCAAATTCAATCATCTCTAACTCAACCAAATCAATAAGAGTATCCTTATGATGGATGGACACTATGCAAGCTCTGTAGATTCTCTAAGGTCGAATAAACTCACCTAATCGAGTAGAAATAAGTGTTCTATCAAATCTACTATCCATATAGGGAGTTACAAATGATAATGTGACACCAGGATCTATCAAAACATAATAATCAAGAATAAAGACTTGAATTATACCCGTTATAACATCTGGGGAGTTATCTTGATCTTGGTGGCTACCCATGGCATACAAATGGCTCTGCTTGCGCCTGATATAGCACCTTTTTCAGTTCCTCTAGGTGGAAAGGCTGGTGCAGAAGATTGATCTTGGTCAGCCCACTTTGGACACTTTCTTTGGAAGTAACCCACTTGGCCACACTTGAAGAATGCATTACTTTCCTTGCGGCATTTACCCGAGGGTAACCTGCCAAATTTACCATATGATGGCTTACCCTGTGAACCTTGAGCCACACTAGCATGTGACTGAGATCCCTGGGCTCTAAAATTCTGAGACCTCTGATCATTCCTAATTTTGGGCTTAGGAGGACTAACAAATGATGGTGTTGGCTCTGACTGGAATCAGTTACCATTCCCTCTCTTTCTAACCTTATGGCTTGATGTCTTAGCCCTCTTATTTTTAAACTCTTCTCTATCATGCTGTCTCTCCTTATCTATTTATTGCACATAAGTGATCAATCTCCTGATATCCATATCGGTCATAAACATAGCTCCCCTCCCTTCTTTCTTTAGCTCTTTGTTCAGCACATCAACATAGATCTCCATCCTCCCTCTCATGTCAGCAACTATATCCTGAGCATAACAAGATAGTTGATTGAACTTAAGCCTATATTCTTGCACACTCATAGAGCGCTGTTTTAGATTCAAAAACTCTTGTACCTTGTCCTCACTCAGTTCTCTTAGAAAGAACCTCCCCAAAAAGGATTTCTCAAGTCTGTAATGAGGCTTCCTCTCCTATACCCTTCTTCAATTGATCAAACCACATCCTGGACACACCCTTGTTCTAGTAGGCTGCCAGTTTAACTCTATTAATATCAGCCATATGCATTGCTTGAAACACCTTATGAATCTCCTCCATGTAGTTCTCAGTATCCTCATTGGATGCAGACCTTATGAACTCAGGTGGATTCATCCTCAAGAATTTTTAGACTCTAGATATGTCCTGTGCATCCTGTTTACCCACTCTTTGCCTCATAGCAAGTGCTGGGACAATCCAGGATAGAGTTTGGATAACTTACGATGCTCAACATTAGAAATCTCAACTTGTGTAGGCTTGTCAGGGATAGCTAGGTCTATGGGCTCATCATGTCCCCAAGGCTCAGGTGGGTTATTATTCTGCCTGGCAGGATGTCCTCTACCTCTGATGGCTCATACTGAGAGGCATGATCATGACTCAACTCTACAATGCGTAGAGCATGAATTAGAAGAGAGTTTCATAGAGATGAATTCATTAAGAGGAACTTGATTAGACAAACCTCTAGAATTCAATTATGATTACTCATGGGATAATCAAGCTCAGCTAACTCGACATCATACTCACATCACAATTACAATCAATATGCTCAAGTCAAGGCTCAAGGCTCCATCTCTAGGTTCATTCATGCATGCTTTCACATAATAACATATAGGGTTGATATGATGTCTCATGATAAGTATTTAATTTGAGAAATCCCTCAAAGTTTTATTGTTCGAAGGTGGGTAAGGATGCACAAGAGTTCATTAATAAGGTTGACGTAGCCCAAGCTACATATCCTTTTTTAAGGTTTAAGTGGTAGTTGTCAAGATATATAACTCAACCAATATTAGGGTTGAACATATAGGGAATATGATCTAGACTTGGAATAATTGCAAGAAAGTCAAATGAATTAACCTACTTATCTTATCTACCAAAAGGGGGGTTTCGTAATTGCAGAAAAATAGATCTAAACTAGAAGCAAGTGTTGTGAAATTAGTGAGAGAAGTAGCCAGGGTGTTGTGTTCCCCATGAATTCCTAACTTAGTATCACTAGATAATCATAATCTTTTCTAGTGTGTAGCATGTAGAACGGTAAGTTACATTTACCAAACCCTTTGATCTAGGCGAGAGGTAAATTTCAATATGTGATTTGATCCATCCCGGCAGTGTGACGTTAGTAACCCTGACCTATTTTTCCAGTACAACCTTCCCTTGATCCAGTTCGGTAGATTAGGCGAGAGGGATCACATCGAATCCTATTAATTAATCTCTTTTCCTATTCATTACTCTCTTGATCTAGTCAATAAGAATTAGGCAGGTTCTAACATTGGCCATCATTAAATGCAATCAAAGCAAAGAGAACTAATTAATAAATGCATGAACATTGTTCAAGAATTACAAATTAACCAATTTTACCTTGTTAGTTTTTCATGATTCCCACAACCCTAGTTGTGGATTTAGCTATGCATAATCATTTTAGATGAAAGAATTGTGATATAAAATAATATAATTATGCACTTACAATGATGATATTAAGAACAAAAAATACCAAATTCATCACTAGAAATCACAAAGTAATGTTATTGATACAAAAATCTCAAAGTATGAAGTCAGAAATGTGTTTCTCAGTTCTCCCATGCATCTATCTGTCTAAAAGATCTGAAAGACCTATTTATAATAAGTAAAATATATGTCCAAAACGAAACAAAAAAACTGGATTTGGCAGCTTCTATGGACCGGGTTACAGGTTGTATAAAGTTTCATTGCCTTTCCTAGGCTTCGTACTCTAATTCTTCAAAAACTATGTCACTTCAATGAGACATTTCAACGAGTTGTATTCAGACTTGTAACCCGTGTAGGGTTTCATCTAATAACTCTTCAAAAACTTTTCAAACTCTCATCCTCTATGACGAATCAATCTATAACTTGTACAATCTTCTATGGCTTGTTTGCCAGTTCGTGGATGCAACTTTAGAAAATAGGCCCTTTACTGGATTTCACCCAAGAAACCTCTCTATGATTCATGGAATTATCCACGACCCGTATAATGTCTTGTAGTTCCTCAAAAACTTAGCATCTACAACACTTTGCCCAAAATCATGCCAAATCCTACAGTCATGAAAAAAAAACTTAAAAATATATCAAACCCACTAACATCACTTTGAGAGCACATAAATTTATAAGTTTTAAGCAACAAAAGTGTTGTATTTTGACATCACATCAACACCATTAACTTAAAATTATTGCTTGTCCTCAAGTGACAGACTCAATATACATAAGCAGTATAACAACACACATATCTCAATCTAATGGCATACATCATCTTTAAATCAAGCACATATATACAATGTACTGTCAAAATACAATACTTTTGATGCTTAGAACTTGGAATTTTGTATGTTCTCAATGTAATGTTAGTAGATTTGATGTATTTTCATGTTTGTTTTGTAGGATTACAGGGTTGGTACAATTTTTGGGCTAAATATGTAAAATTTGCTGAAGCAGAGGTTCCACGAGACCCTTTACGGGTTGTAGAGAATTCTACAGGTCATAATGATGGTTTCATATACAATTCCAGTGAAGGGTGATTTTCTGAAGTTAAGTCTAAGAACATGCAGACGAGCCTTAGAAGTTTATATGAGCCGTAGACCTGGTGTCATCCCTTGAGGATCCGAAAGTGGGAAGTTGCTAAAAAGTCATCAGACGAAACCCCCTACGGGACCTAGAACTTTATATGGGCCATAGAAGGATGCCGTAGAAGTCAGCCCCAAATTTGAAGCAGCAATCCACAAAAGCCCATCTATGGGCTCCAAATATTATACGCCCTGTAGAGTCTGCCGACCCCGTTACCCTATTCTATTTTGGTTTTGTATATTAAATACTATAAATAGGTTTTTTAGGTTATTTTTTAGAGAAAGCAATATAAGGATGCGATAGAGCATTAGAGAGCTTGAGATAAACACTTGTAAAACTTTATTTCATCTTTTGATTTCAATCTTGTGATTCTTGGTGAAGAGTTTGGAATCCTTCTGCTTAATTCTGTTGTGTGAGTTTTCAATTATGTTATTCAAATTCTTTATGTTATTCAAATTAACAAGTCTTGTATTTACACTGATCATGAATAGCTAAATCCATAACTAGGGTTATGAGAACCATAAAGAACTCATACGGTAAAAGAGAATAATTCGTAATTCTTGAAAAGGGTGTATGCAAGTATTAAGTAATTCTCTTCATTTTAAATGCTTTATAATGTTGGACAATATTAGAAATCACCGAGCATTACTGACTTGATCAAGGTATTAATAAAAAGGAAAAGGGATTGATTACAGGATTCTATTGATATTTCTCGTCTAATCAACTGAACTAGGCCAAGGGAAGGTTGTACTGGAACAATAGGTACGGGTTAGTAATGTCACACTACGGGGATGGACCAAATCACATGGTAAAATTTGCCTCTTGCTTGGGCCAAAGGGTTTGGTGAATTTAACTTACCATTCTATATGCTACACACTAGAAAAGAATTCAATTATCTGGTAATTCTGAGTTAGGGCATCATGGGGAACACAATACCCTAGTTCCTCTTCATACTGATCTAACACTTGTCTTAGTTTAGAATTACTTATCAAAGTTGTTACAACCCCCCCCCCAGGAGATAAGTTGGTTAATTAACCCGATTTACAGTAAATTTTTCTAAGTCTACCATATTCCCTGTGGGATTTGACCCTAACCTTGGTTAGATAATATATCTTGACAATGGCCACTTTAGCCTAAAAAGGAGGTGTAGCTTGGGTGATATCAATGCCCACACTAACTCATCAATGCGTGTCTTATAGTTATTAAGCAAACCAATGCAGATCTATAAATGTGACAGTGCAACTGTGACAAGCAAGATAACCACAGGTAAGCAACAATCACTGAAATAGCCTAGAATCCATAGTGTAATGCAAGTAAACTCACAAAAAGAAGTCCCATATCCTATTCAAAATAGTATTTTAAGATTTTATGCTTCAGACTAAACAAAACCACTCACACCCACAATAGATATTTAAACACTTTTCTCAATACCATATGCTTGCCCCGATACTCACAACTATGACCTTCGACTACTTGAACTGGCATCACTATAGGACTTTCTTGGCTTGTAACGTATGCTCAGGAGGCTTTGTATAATGTTTTAGGAACATAATGATTAATGACCTTCCTTGAAATTGCATTATTCTAACTTTTTCCCTACCAACACGTAATTTTTATGTCAATCTCCCTTTCTCCTATTTCAAACTTTTATGGGTGACTTACTCACATTTTTTAGCTAATTGCCTTTTATTTTCACATTCTTTATCTTTTTAGCTCAATGTTTAGGCAACTATTCATTTTTCTTGCACCATAGCACATTTTTTCCTCTTTTCATATATCACTAACTTCCCCCCCATTTAGTGTGATTTTCTTCACACCAGTCACCCTAAACTTAGGCACTTGGCTTGAGCTGAAGTGCGTATCCAATCTATGAACCAGGACTACTTTTGGGTAGCCATCCTCAACTTAAACTTTTTGCCTCAGTCAAAGTGCACAATATTAAAGGAAGGACCAGGGCCAAATTCAGGATTTCACATTTAACAAGGCTAGGTTACTTAGGTATTTACAAAGAAAAGGGTACATGCAAAGCTTAAATATTGTGATCAAGGGATACAATAAAGCATTTGGTTGATCATTTAGGCTAAGTGGACTAATATGAATAATGATCTAAGATCCTTTCCTAACTAGATAACCTATAGTCTTAGTCAGAGTAATAGGGAAAGTTTTGAATTGAAACACAGTATAAGAATTATGCAAAGAAGCTAACACACACTTGGCACTGATTATAATATCAACACAAGACTCTTAAATTATGCTTTTCATCAAAATTAAATCTCACTTATCAGAACAAGCACTTTCAGTCATTGATATCACATGGTTGTTATCAAAACTACCTACCAAAAAATTTGATGGGCGTCATTTTTCCACAAAAGTAACATATGCCATAGATTTTAGTACAATATGCTACTAATACTACTTAGACATCCTAAATGTGCTGTTCAATAAAAAATAAATGTCCTTAGGGAAAGAATAAAAACAAGAAAACCTCTCAAACTCAAAATTTGGGAAAGTTATAGCTCATGGTTACTCAGACTTCACCAAAGCCTATAACTACCCACACCCCATTGAAAAGAGTTTGCATTATCGTCAATGCACAAAATATAGCAATATCAAAGCATAGGGATAAAAATTAAACATACCTAGGTGCCTAAGTGCCAGTCTACACCTTGGGTTGCCTCCCAAGCAATGTCTTATTTAATGTCGTGGCACGACTTATATAACTTAGGTACTCAGAATTCACTAAGTGTCCATGCTTCCACTGTTTCACCTCTTCAATATTGCCAAGAAATAACTTGACTCTTTGGAAATTTACTTTGAATTTTGTGCTATTTCTCTTTTCAAACTCAATATCCCCATGGTTGAAAACATCTGATACACTAAAAGGCCCAAACTATCTGGACTTGAGTTTCCCAAAGAATAATTTCAGTCTTGAGTTGTATAGCAAAACAAAATCCCCTGGTGCAAACTGGTGATTCTCAATATGATGAACGTGATAAAGCTTAATTCTTTACTTATATAAGGATGAGCTATCACATGGCTTCAAACAAAACTCATCAAGCTCATTGAGTTGGCTCAGGTTTGTCATATCATTCCAATCCATATTCAACTTTTTGAGCGCCCACATTGCCTTGTGCTCAAGCTTTGTTGGTAAGTGAAAAGCTTTACCAACAAGTTGGTAAGGAGAAATATATATGGGAGTCTTGAATGCAGTCTAGTATGCCTATAATGCATCATCTTGCTTTTGCGACTAGTTAGTCCAATTTGCATTCATAGATTTGGACAAAATTTGTTTGATCTCCTTATTGGACACCTCAACTTGACCACTCGTCTATCGATAGTAGGGTGTTGCCACTCGATGATTTACCCCATATTTTTCAAGAAGAACTTTGAACAACCTATTGCAAAAATGGGAGACTCTGTCGCTGATGATTGCTCGAAGGGTACAAACCTTGAGAAGATGTTTCTTTTCAGGAATGCTGTGACACTCTTTCCTTTATTATTGGGAAGTTCCACCACCTCCACCCATTTTGATACATAGTCCATAACCACTAGAATATACTTATTCCTATGAGATCTAACAAATAGGCCCAATGAAATCTATCCCCCAAATATCAAATAATTCAATCACCATAATGGAGTTTAAAGGGAACTCGTGCTTGCGAAAAAATCCACCTTCTCTCTAGAATCTGTCACACGCTTTGATATAGCCATGGGCATCTTAGAGGATGGTTGGATAATAGTAGCCACACTACAAGATCTTATGTGTTGTCCAAATTTCACTATGATGACCGCCCACTAAGTCTGTGCGACACGACTCTAAGATACTTATCATTTTGACCTCAGGAACACAATGATAAATAATCCCATTTGTATATACGAAAAAACAAACACAGATCAGCCCAAAACACCTTCTTCATATTCGACATAAACTTGTGGCACTGGTGAGTATTCAAATCTGGTGGCACAATATAGTTTGCATAATCTGCAAACCATGGTATCAAGTCATAAGATGCTACCAGCACTATCTTATTAGAGAATGAATCATCAATTTCCATCCCATAACTGAATGTTGCCATGGGCTCATCCTCTAATCTGGATAGGTGGTCTATCACTAGATTTTTTTAGTCCTCTTTCTATCAATCACATCAAAGTCAAACTCTTGAAGAAGACTTATCCATCAAATAAGTCCCGGTTTTGCATATTTCTTTGCCATTAAGTACTACAGTACTAAATGGTCAGAATGTACAATGACTTTGGTTCCCAAAGATAAGTCCTAAATTTCTCTAATGCAAAGACCACTGCAAGTAATTCCTACTCCGTAACTGTGTAGCTTTTTGTGCTGCATTTTGAGCTTTGCTGGCATAATAGATTGGATATAGAATCTTCTCTCTATGATGTCCCAACACCACTACCAAGTGCAACCCCGCTTACATCACACATGATCTCAAAGGGCTTTGACCAATTTGGAGCAACTATGATAGGTACTTATATCAACTTCTAATTCAACCGTTCGAAACCTTTCATGCATACATCATTAAACATGCACTTAAAATGCTTATCAAATAACTTGCACAAAGGGTGTGCAATATTTGAGAAGTCTTTTATAAAGTGCTTAGGAAATTTCTCATACCCTTGACAGAGATGGGTAGAGGAAGCTTCTTAATCACCTCCAATTTGGATCTATCTACCTCAAAGCACGAACCAGAATATGGAAGAATTGTGACAATTCCTAATGTCTTATAGCCTCCTGCTTATAAAGTGTGGTGCATAACACACCCAAAAACAAGACTCTACTAGACACAACTTCATAGACTTCCTAGGACACATGAACTTTATACTCTGATACCACATTTGTCACACAATGGGAGGGTACCTTAGACATTACCTCCACTAGAAGTCTATTGCAATTCCCAAGTGAACCACTTGGCCTCATCACATTCATTCAATCAATATATTTAACCTATCAACGGAAAACTAAAGAAGCGAAAGTGGAAAAATTCAATTTATAACTGATCAAGTCAAATCAATAAGACTAGTGAGAAGGAAACTGGCCCAAAATAAATATCCAATCAAAATAAATCACACTGTAGTCTATGAAGCTTCTATCAAATTGTTCAATGGTGCTAATGATAGACCCATAACTACCTCAAATTAAAATAATCAAAACTCAAGTCTAACTCTAAAAGCTAAATGAAATAAATCATGGGCATCCTCCGAAGTCAAGGAGGACTCACCAATCAACTGATATGTGAAATAGATCTTCAATGGAGCACCTACTGATGATCTCTAGTACCTTTTTCTGCATCATACAATCATGCAATCCAAATAGACATCAGTATGTGGAACATATAAGTACGTAAAATGGTCGAATGAAACATGCATCAAGGTAGAATAATACCAACTCAGATAACTCAAATCAAGAGATAAAGAACTCAATCAGAATGTCAAATCTATTTAAAGTGTGAATAAAGAGTAGACAATAACCTATCAATACAATTAGATTCAATCTGAATTAAATCCAATCAGAGTACTATCAATATAATATCACGACCCGAGCCTAGGGCCTCGATGTGACACGGCGAATGGGAAGTTCGAAGACCACCCAAACAAGCCACTTAGCATATCATGTACACATCCTTGATTGCGGAAATAAAATAAGACAATAAAAAGAGACAATTATAGAAGGGGAAGTGCGACTAAAGGAAGTCTTTGATAATCATAAAAGCATAAAAAGAATTAATCTCATTGCATGTACAACCATAGTATCCAACAACACCTCTGCTTTAGAATGGAGCGGGGGCCAAGGCACTTCCCGGGCACATCCTCTGATAATAAGTATCCAACATAAGGAACAACTCTCAACATAGCATACATGAAATAGATATTGTCCTAGGATTTGAGGACTCACCAAAAGCTTTCTTCAAGAACTGAACTAGCCATGTGGAGGAGGATGATCGAAAGGAGCTCCGGTCCCTACAGGGTAATATCATGTAGGCATAAAGTATGTGTTATTACTTGGAACGTACTAAGTATGCGGGGGAAAATACAACAAAGACATAGGCCACAATATTCTAAATGCATACATATAGGCAATGGATATATTCTTAATATGACAGATATGATCAATGCTTGAAATACAAACATGCATGTAAAACATTTAACTTACACAATATATCATACATATGTGGGAGGAGACCTTAATCAACATAGACCAAGTGAGCTATTACTTAGAATCCATGGCATGACACCCCCTTGGTGAGGTGATGAGGCATGACATCCCCTCGATGAGGTGATCGGGCATGACACCCCCCGGCGAAGTGTGGTCTACTTGCCAAGGTAAACCAAGCATGATAACGTGAACTAGATGGATCTACTAGCAAAACCCATTTAGGGAAATAATATCATCCTATGGTGGTATATAGTTTAGAGACTAAAGACTTTATATAAGGACCCCTTGATTCGACCCCCATCTTAAGCCTCAATCGGTGCTAAGTCTAATCTCATGGAATATTTGAAATAATCATACTTTAATCATAACATGAATAACTTATAAGAGATATAATAACTTAATATGAGTAGCTCATTTCTTGGTTGACCTCTTCTAATGATCTTAACTTGAAATTGAATATGAGAGTAAAATAATAATCATGCTTCATCCCTCAACTTGACATGAATAGCTCACAAAAAGATAAAATCTTGAAATAAGACTCAACTTGTCACTTGTAAAATCATAGATATTGTTCATGAATTAAATATATACTTGAAAGCCCTTAATCGTTATAAAGCACTTGACTTGTAAATCATGTAATAATTCATTAACAACTTGAGAATTCTTGTCATGTAATTTTATCAAACACATGGTGGGTTCATGATACTTGTTCAAAATTATGCAACACAAGAGTAAAACAAAAGGAGTAAACTCAATTGAAATCAACCCACCAATATTTTAGTAAAATCCTTGTTTATGGTATCTTGAAATTCATCTCAAAATTCACAATAGATCATGGTTTTCATAGTTCCCATCATGCATAACTTCAATAGATATAAACTAACTCATGATATGAGATTAAAATAGATTTTCATGTATAATCAATCAATGCCTGATAAAATCCAACATAATTTACATTCATAATTCATAATAAGAGATACTCATAGTAATACAACTTGAAATCATGTAATTTTCATAAAAACACAAGGTTGGGCTCCATGGGTGAAAGGACCCATGGATGAAGACCCACATACCTTAAGATTAGAATTTCTTGAAATTGAGGTGAGGGAAACTTGAAGCTTAAGGGGGTTCTTCAGCTCCAAAATTGCGCTTGAAATCCTTGAATTTGAATGAGAGATTTGATAAAGTCCATGAGAGGTTTTAGAAAAGATTTTATGAGTTCTAGAGTTGAAAAATGGCTAAGTATGAAATATTTCACGTTTAAATGGGCATTGGGTTATGAACCCAATGCCTTTGAACTAAGTTGGATAAACAGGGCAGAAAATGCACTGGTCCGTGCTCCTAGCGCGATGCTGACCAAATGTGTAGGCACCATTTACACTAGTGTGTGCCCCAGGTGCGTCGCGGCCTAGGGCTCCACAGCCACTAGAATTTGTAAATTTAGTGAAAATTATTTTTCACCACGAGTCTTCTAAAATCTGGGTTATATCCATTTCTCGCTCAATTTTTCCCTCTATCAAGAACATGAAGTTGAATTTTCCCAATCACGCACGATTTTTAAGATATATGCAAATTATGATTATGGGGCATTCCGAAGTACAAGAGGGGTGTTTCATATAAAACCTATCTAGGAGTTTGTCTTATCCGACAATAATCACTTATGAGCCAGTAATTTTCCAGAAATCCTGTTGATGTCACCACAATAATCCAACACTTTGCAGGGTAAGAATGAATCAATCCACTCTGGACCAGAAATAAGTCCTCTATTATCTTAGGGGTTTATCAATCAAAAGGAAACATCCATCTTAACAGTTCAATCCTCACATACGTTTGGCATCATAGTGAATGAGTTCGAGTTGGATTTACTCTTACTCATTTTGGTACTTGATACTCCTTCCAAGACTCAGTGCTCATAGGACAATCAATCTCAATCAAAGGTGTATTATAAGGACTCATTTCAATCCATCAATTCCATCACAATCGTGCCATTCTAGCTATCAATCATCTAATAAACTCTTAATTATGTCTTTTAAGAGGGGTTTTGACCAATCATTAAGGAGACTATCAATAGACCCATCTGTAGAGTTTGTTTATGAAGACTCACAAGACCATCAAGTTCTTTCAACCTATCATCATGCTCATATCATAATCAGAATCAATATTCTCAAAATCAAGGCTATAGACTCAATCCCTAGGTTCATTCATGCAATCTTTTATAACATAACATATAGGGTTTATGAAATAACTCATGAAAAATATTTAACCCATAAAAATCAAGTTTATGATGATCATTAACATGTGAAAATACATAAGTTATGTAAATTGCAAGAAAACATTCAAGAACACATGCATAATGACTCAATACTTCCACCTATTAAACTATCTCAATTAAGGGGAGCATGGAAGAAAAATTTCACGCTTTAGGTTAGCCTTACATACCTGTTATGATGTTTGACAATCTACTTTGCAAGAGCTTCTCCTTGAATTTCTAGCTTCCCTCCTTAGCCCTAATCTTCTGTTAAAGCGCTTAGAAGACTTGGGAATGGGTTTTAAAACCCTTTTTATGCTTGCATGACCTAATTTTATCGTGTTTTAAGGTCTATTAGTGGGTGAGAAAGGTCTATAATTCCCCTCAAAAAGATTGAAAAATTGCCCTTTGGCGTGCCAAGTCTGCGGTGTGGACTTGGTCATTTTTTGGGCTTTTTTGACGAAAATTAAATGTTCTGATCGAGTTTTTGAATCTTGTAGGAAATATTAAGATCACCATCAAGTGCAAATCTGTTGAAATTCCACCATGCGGACATGTCACACACTTTTCTGAAAGTGCATTTTTGCTTCGAAAAATTAATTTTTTTGATCCGATTGCTCTAAAAATCAACCAAGATCATTTACCCACACAACATTTCATGCTGATCCCATTTTCAGCCTCAGATTTATGAAAGCATTTGAGAAAAAATGTGTTATGCGAGTGTCTCTCATCTAGGAGCATTTTGATAATTTTTACCAAGTGTAACATTCTAATAGACCTGATTTTTCTGGATACCTGTTTACAGTTGTGACTTCCTTGTTTATCTTGGGTCTTTGTGACTGGCTATTTATGATATACTTCTATTTGGTTAGACATTGTTAAACCCCGTATTTCTTTAAATTAAGAATAATTATATAATTGGGAAATTTTATTGTGGATGTCGTGTAGTTTGAACTTAAGTATATTCCCGGTGCATGATTAGAGTATCAAGTGAATTTGGCATGCATAATTAAGTTTGAGTCGGA